>VZSR01000223.1:2637533-2658504 GCA_013398615.1 Brachypodius melanocephalos
ACCCCGGAGCTCCCCCATCCAGCCACGGGCAGCTGCTGGGACCGAGCTCGGCTGGACGCCCCCCGCACTGCCCCAAACGCAGCGGCCCCCGAGGGGCAGCAGAGCCGGGATTTGCTCCGCTGTCGATATCTCAAACGGGTGAACGATAAGGCCACGGCTCTGCACCCATCCAATACACGCTGCGAGCCCCAGCAGCGCTTAAAAAATAAAACATCTACAGCGAACAGGAGACTGAGGCTGCTGACAGAGTCTGGGCATCTTATCTTCATTTATCCTGAGCAGATCGCATTATCAGCTCCTGAATGCATTCTCTGCGACAGAGAGAGGCTTAACATCCAGTCTTTTGTCCTGGATCTTAAAACTCCCTTTTTAACAATAATAGCTCAAAAGACATATTTCTTCTATCTTAAATAGATGTCAACTCAATAGCTGAGGTTTGAATACAGCCTTCAATAAAGGATAATTCAGAGCTGAAGGTAAGGCAAAGGATGAGGGAAGTGTTCGGTGCCTCCCTTGTGAGTGCCCCATCACAGCCCAAGGACTTTCCTGAGAAAAAATGCCATTAAATAGAGGAGTGAGACAAATATTAGCACTCACATATACAGATTTACATAAAGAGGATCCTTGGCTCGAGGAAGAGAGCTTAACAGCTCAGAAAACCAGGAAATCAAGCTCAGGGACAAACCTGTTTCTATCCCTAGGTTAAAGGAATGGCAAACATGCACTAACAACCAAGAGAGCGATCACCCAGTGCACTCACTGCACTTGTTTGGCCACTGGCAAGTGATGGTGAGCACAGAAACACCAAGACTGGAGCATCACTGACAGGGATTTGGAGCCTCTGCTTGGATAAGACACTCAGCTTCTTGAGGCCTCAAAAAAAAAAAAAAAATCAATAAAAAGCACCCCAGGTTTCTGTATTAGTTTCCCCACTGCAGAAAGAGGATGTTTTTAGTCTCTCAGCAAACACGAGCATGGAAACAAACCAGAGACTGCTGATGGGCTGAGCCAAAGTAAGCACTGGGTGCGGTGGCACCAGAACCTCACTCAGAGCAGGGGTTTTTTTCTTGTAAAGGGAGAATTTCTCAAATAACTTTGAGCATCTCTAAATAACGATTCTCAATCAAAAGAGTGTTGAGACTGCCTGTGCTGCAACACGAATTAGAGCTGCAGAGTTCAGCACAGATCTGATAATCTCAGCTCGCTCCTGGTGCCACAGTCCTGGCACCTTGCGTCAGCACGGGCAGAGCGAGCTTACGTTTGTCTAGACACACAGTGAGGGATTTTTGGGTGCTGGCTCGGGCAGGACAGGCTAAAACCATGGAGCAGAGCCAGCCCAGCACTCCAGCCAGCAGTGCCAGCTCCAAGGGAGACAGCTGGACATGGTCACTGCCTAGAAGATCCATGTGCAGGGTATCTGTGACGCCTTAAGCTTTATCTTTCATATTTTCAGGTTCTGCACTGCCCAGGGGTGCAGCTCTGAGCTCACAGTCAGGGTCACTCAGCTCTGCACACAGCACGGACACAAAACAAATCCTTTTCCTGCTGCACACCAAGGACAACTTTCAGCCCCAAAAGCACAACCAAGGGTGGCTGGAGGGAGGAACAAGAAGGATGGGAGCTGACAGCCTGGAGCTGGAATGGGACAATTCAACCCCAGCATGCAAATAGACCAAAACTTATAAAAGTGTGAGACTTCATGACTGGTTGCCCATTTTGTGTCTACCCTGGGTGTAGCCCTGGCCAGGCTCTTGTCCTGCCCAAGGTGTACCCTAAAGGCTTTTCAATAAATCCCTACTTTATTCTCCAGCCGTGCCCACTCTCTGTTTCAGGTCAGCCTTCCAGTGCATCATCTGTCAGTCTCAAACATAAAACCAAGTTTGATGGCATAGCTCCATGCCCAGAAGTGTGAAAGGTTTTTTTGGTGTGTGCCATGGTATCAGCTGGCTCTGCTCTCCCACACTCTGGGCACTGCTACCACAGGTGACTGCTCTGTACTAAAAACTGCAGGGAAATCAACCCCCCCACCTGAGCAAAGATTGGGTTTGCAGCTGGTTTGGTTACTTATAAACAATCACTGGTGCTGAAGGGTTGGACATAAAGACAGATTTTACCTCTTGGTTTGTGTTCATGGGGAGCAATGGTTGATGCAACACCAATGTGCAAATATAACAATAAAATCCCATTTATTCTCCACAGAAAGAGCTAAATACCATTTGTATCTAGTGAGTGCTTGGTGTAAACTTGCCTGTCCACTCTGTCCTGCACACCCTGTACCTTTTGTAGACATCCCAAAAACACTGGAAAAGCAGCAAATTCAGTGCTTGGATATGTGGCAGCACAAGCATTAGAATTCCCTGGGTTAGGCAGAACACTGAGGGGTAAGTCTAAAACTACACCAAGTTGGTACATGATCACTACTGAGCAAAATGCAACAAAAATTCCAACTAGTCACACGTACAAGGCTGGTACCAAAGAACTGGAAGCTCATATAAATGACACTTTGGTCCTTTTGAACTGACACTTTTTTGGATTTTATTCTAAGAGACGCAAAACTGCAGTATAACTAAAAAACTTTGGCCCAAAATAAAAACTTTTAAAAGACAGACTATAGCTAAAAGTAAAAAAGAAGCATTTAAAAATCTTTCAAAACTACAGAAGTGAGGTTTTTTAATCTTCTTTCTTGCTCTAGTCTGCTTCTATGAGAAAAAAAAATATTCTAAGCAAGAAATGTCTCACAGACTGTACTCCCAAGAGTTAAATTTTGCTCTGGTTTTTTGTTGGTTTGGGGGGGATTTTTTAAGGCCAACTGTACGCTCTATTTCGTTTTGCCTTCCCACTCACACACAACACTTCAAAATTTACAAGTTCCAGCGATACCAACTGCTTTCATAAAATTTATGAAAAAAAAAAAAAATCTGACAGCTCTTGCTGCTCTTGAACCTCCAGCCATTGCAGTCACCATAAAGCCACTGCTGTCAGGTTCCTTACACGCCCTGGAGTCCAGCATAGGGCACAGAAAAGGTCATTTGGAGTGATCCAGGAGCAAAACAAAACCAGGAGGTGATGCAACCCCCGGCAAGGGCAGCTTTGCTCACACAGGTGTCTGGTGGCTGCTCCACAGAGCAGATTTCAGGACTCACTGGGACATTCCAGCTCCAATTCCTGCAGCCAGAAACCCCAGTGTGCCCCAGAAAAAAACTGCTGGAACTGGCACACTGGTGTTTGGGCAGAAAATTCACCCAAAGTGCTCTTGACAAAGCTTTAAGGGTATTGTACAGGAAGCTGAGGTGTTAAAGGAATTTATTTGTGAAGGTCTCTTCTCAGTGTAAAAGCAGCTCAACCCCAGCCCTTTCCAATCCAATATTCCCCAAAGGCAGAGCAGCTGTTCTGGGGGTCTGTGGGGCAGCTCCCACCCAGCACAGACACCCTGAAACCCCACAAATGGAGAAAAGGAACACCAGAGGAACAGAAGGGAGTCAACACAGAAAAAGACTTTGCCTTGTATTTCTGTGTTCTAAGGAAGCCTCCTGAAGTATTCATTCTGCTTTCCAAAAATTCCACCAACAGGCAACTTGGAGCTATCCTTGTGAAATGGGGGCTAACTTTAGGACAGAGGACATGCTATAAAGTCAAAGGAAATTACGCCCATTTACACCAAAAGTGAAATAAAATGTGCTATTTTAGGGTTCTCAAGCAAATATTTGGTTAAACAGATTTACAGTGATGCACCAAGAGACAGTATAAAATAACAACCCATGACTTTTGTCACCTACAGCATCCATTTGAGTTATTTCACATAAATAAAAGCGCCAGAAAATACCTGCAGCAGCCCTAGCTTAGAAGAGTTTGAGACATCCATAACCATGCAAAGTAAAAAAATATTTACTTTTTTTTTTTCAGACAAGGCTTCTGCATTAATGCATGCCCAGCAGAAATACCTTTGCCTGAAATCAATTGAAACCATCCATCTGGAGCAAACAAGAAAATTAAGCACTTGAGAAAAAAAAAAACCCAAACTTTACAGCTTACCACCCTCGACCCAGGGAGTCTAAACCTTATTTTACACAATAATTCTCGAGTATTAATGTTGTCCAGTAGCATTCTATAAGAGCAACTAATCTCCTTAACTGAAATCCATTGACTGGAAACATCTTGAATATACTGTGGGAACAGCCTGGGCTGCCAGAGGAAAACAATGGCAGCCCCATAAAACATCCTGGGAGACAGGAACAGCAGGGACTGGACCAAAAACGTGAACAAAAAAAGGTGAAGGCCAGGAATTTTAACACTTCCACTGGGCCTACCTCCTCACTGGTGGTCCTCCCAGTCCTTGGGGAATGGAAGAAGGAATCTTCTGCACAGCTTGCACTCAAACTGCTCCAAGTTTTGCCAATTCTTTTGGAATGTCCACGATTTCCTGTAAATTCTGCTGGCTATAAATGAATCTGCTCCAGCTCAGCACAGAAGCTGCTGCTCAGGGTCTGTCCCTGCTGAATGAAAAGAACTTTTCTCCACCAGCACTCGATGAGAGCCACTAGAAATATGATAAAGGGAACCAATGGGAGGGGGAAAAGCAGCTGGGTGAAATTCTGAGCCAATTCAACCCAGCTGTGATTGATTTGAATCACTAATGAGTGAAAGCAACAAGCCTAATTGCCTGTTCTAGATCACACAGTGGAATAAAACCTTCCTTTACCATCTAGATTCGAAGGATTTTGGACACTTTTGATTTTTCATGGCAGTTCCTTGCCTCAGAGGCCAGATCCTCCTACCTTTATAATTCATTCACTGTCTCAATGGGTTTGCCCTGTTTTTCCAAAAGTTATTTTTCCATGTTCTGAGCAATTGCTCCTCTGATAGACCCCAGCAGCTCACCAGGTTGGTTTCTCCTTGCTATAGCAACTAAAATTCCTGTTCTAGGGAATTAAAGGCAGATCCTCACCAGACACAGACACTCTCTACTTTAGTGTCCTGGCTGGAAATGTTTGCTGCTCTCTAACCATCCCTGTCTGCTCTCTGAAAGGACATTCCAGGGAGCATTTCAGCTTCCAGGCAGCATTTTCAGAGGAGTACCTGCAGCTGCATTGCTGCTCTACCCGCAGCTCTCTGCCCATATTGCAGCCCAGGCTTCACTTCTAATCTGCTGCACAGAACACCTGATAATTCACATCTTAATTACTGTTCCTTTTTTTTAAAGCATTCTCAGTTTTCCAATAATAGGGTCAGCTGAGAGCTCAGCATGGTCCTGTTTGAGCCTGAGAGACAAATTGAACCTAATTTGACTTTTGCCTCCCTTTCAGAGCAGTGAGGATGCTCAGGTTTGAACTCTCAAACACCCTCACCTGTGTCTCCCTCAAACACCTTCACCTGTGTCTCCCTCAAACACCTTCACCTGTGTCTCCCTCAAGTTCAGCATCACTTCTTCACTACAATATAAAAGGTATTTCTGGCTGTCACCCTTATAAAAAAATACTGCTGTCCCATCTGTTCCTTTGTAGGAAGAGCAGGGAAAGCTTCAATATCTGCGAGGCTTGAAAAGGGGTTGGTTTTTTTGTCATATTTGTAAGGTTTGAAAAAGTTTCCCATGGATCCCGTGAAATCCATCTGGATAGATGTGATTAAACTCACAGCTGATGGCGCTCAGCCCCAGGCCAGCGCTGTGGGATCAATGCAAATAAACCTTTCCTGCCTCTAGAAATCACTCCTGTCTGCCCAAAGAGAAAAATGTTCAAGGCAGAGCCACCGAGTGATCTATATAGTTGGTGGCATTACTTCATTTAAATAAAACATTCATTTAGCATCACAACAGTGATTCTTTTACGCTGAACTTACTTTTCTGTAAGAATTATTAACCTGAGAAAACATTTCCCCCCCTCCCTTCAACCATACTGCCTCAATCCACTTTTTTATTTGAATTTTGTTTCTGGTAGAAAGAAAAAAAAATTAAAATATTTCTCCTATAGACTTGGGGAAAAAATTGTATCAGGAAAATACCAGGTCTGAGGTAATAATAGGAGAAGAACTCAAGAGGAACATTAACTTTCACTGCCTCTGAGTGTAGCTTTCAGAAGACATTACCTTCCATCTGCTGTGGTGTTATCTTAGCACCAGAGACAAGGCAAGACAACAGATTATTCAGATTATTATGAATAACTAGAAAACTACAGAGGAGTTTCATAGAGTTTGGGAAAGCGTGGTACAACACACTAGGAAAAAAAATCACATTCTCATCAGAATATTATTCCTTTCACATTAATGAGCTTGGATAAAAAGTTTCCAAGTTGAATCCTTGGTAGTGCAAGTGAAAATTGAATTTGTGGGCAGGAAAAGGCACACAAGGGAGTGTTTTTTGTAACGTGGACTTCAGTCGCATTGGAAGTAGCCCAAAAGGCCAAGCACAAGCTGTAAGCAAAGGAAAGGAATGGTTTTGACTCGTGTCCCTGCTTGCTCTGAGGGAAGAGAACCTGGGAAGGATTCAGAGCTGAGGTCAGCATTCTTCATCCAGGGGTTAAAGCAGAATTTGCCTTATGGCACAGTGAGTCCTGCATTTTCCCCTGCTCCTTTTGAACCCAGTCTGAGACAAGTTTGACCAGGATGCTCTTCAGTGACTCCCAGTGTGAGCCAGGGTCACAAACACAGCAGGACAGCTCAGCTCTCAGTCACAGAGACGAGAGACTGAGGATGGGATGAGTGATCTTCAGAACCAAAGCCTCAAGGCGCTGCCATCAATTCACTCCTCAAAAAGGTTCTGAGGACGGGAAGGAGGCAGCACACAAACTCTGCACAGGCAGCACAGGTGATGCTGGAGGAAATTCGAGTGCAGAGAAGGGAACAAAATGCCTGTTCTGGCCCCACTGACCCCGTGTTTCACCCCAGCTCTGACCCTGTGCATAACCTGAGTGCCTTCCACAGCTGCCACCAGCCTCAGCACAGGCAGTGCAGGCAGCACCAGGAGAATTCTCCTTCTGGAAAAAAACCTTTTCATGAGAAATTTGCCACTGGAACTCCCTCAGGCTTCTCCTACAGCTGACTGCATTATCTAGAGCAGGTCCAACACAACTGGCAGTCTGTACTGGGCAATCTGGAGGTGCAGCATCACCCCAGGAAACAGGATGGAGGGGGTTTATGCCTCCTCTGAACAAGATGAAGCGGCAAACTTCATTCCAGGCAAGCCCCAGGTTTATAAAAACACCAAGGAAAACTACCAAGCAACCTGTTTGCACAAAAGAGCCCTGCAGGCCAAAAGCACAGAGCACTCCTTTGGAGAATGGAGCAGCTGAGCCCCAGGAAATGCACTGTAACCCTTCATTCCTTCACAACAGAGCACTCTGCAGGTGCTGCTGGCCACGGAGAACCAACCTTCCTCCACTCTGTGGATGGGGACAATCAGTCACAGAGATCTGCAAGAAAATGACAGAAGGGGCTGTGCAGTTCCCATGTACAAACAAATAAATCTCCTTCTGCCCAGCCACTCTCCCCAGGATCAGACTTTTTAAACTCATCTTCTCTCTGGCAGATCTTGATTTTCCCCGTGCTTTGTCACTGCCTTATGAAGCTCCAGCAGTGACACACGCTGCACCTGGTGTTACAGCCCACAAATCAACACACATCCCCCTAAAAAACAACAAAAAAAAAGAAATAACAACTCACTGTTTAAAGAAAACACACGCGCTGCCAAATTAGGAGAGTATTTTCCATATTCCCACTCCAGCCCTCTTGCAATAATTGTATTTCAGGTGCTGCAAAAACCTAAGGAAATTGAGCTCCTTATCTATAAAAACTACTGTACTTCTTTTCTCCGAGATTTGTCTCCAACAACAACCAAACGTCACATGAGTGAAAGTCTGAATGATATTGCACTCATGTGATTCTGTTTCTATGCAGGCTAAACCTCTCTTTTCTGTTTTGCATGACTCCACAAGCTTTTTTTTGAGATTTAACAACTAATCCTATTTCACCAAAACATTTTTTGTTTGCCTCAGATCCAGTTCCCCCCTCTCTCCTTTATTGGCAGGGAAATTTTGGATTCTTTTCAGCCCGCAGGCAGAGGAATACGGGGGAATACATTAACATTTTTCAAGAACTTTTGGAGAATAAGTAAAGGACTTTTGGTTAAAGCTCTTATAAGAGTTTTAGGTCTTTAAATGTGTCTCGTAGGTGTTGCGTTTTGGAGATGAGGTACTTCCAGCAGCGTGGCACATTAGGGGAGGATTATTTCCAATCCTCATGCAAAAGGAGTGTATCAGCATTTACTAGAGCGAGCGCTCACTGCCCACCACGTACCCGTGCCAGGGGGTTTTTTCTGACAGATTCCACTTCCACTGTTTGCCTGTGGGGTTTGGGAAGATTACACAACTCCTCTACACTTCCCTTCCAATCCTGTTGCTCCACTCTTTGTAATTACCCTCCAACACAGAGGAAATGACAGCAGGGTTTTGCCATAGCGTTTTTTGGGTTATCTGACAGAGCTGGTAGTCATCCCTCCTCTCTGTTAGGCCTAGAGGTGTCTGGAAAATATTTCCTGAAGGAAATTCTAATTCGATCTTCTAGATAAGTCATTTATCCTTTGCTGTTCTTCTTGTGATGGTTCAAATTTGAAAAAAAAAATAAATAAAAATCCTTTTTCTTTTGGATCTTGGTGTGAAACATACCTGCAGAGTCTGAAGGTACCAGCAAGACTCTGCTCTCATTTCTCCCATGTATCACTGGAGACAAAGGTAATTGGATGGCTGGGTAAAAAAAAACACCTGACAGACAATATTGATCATCTGCAGGAGTTACTCTGTGGGCTTCGAGGAGTGTGGAGAATTCTGGGCACAACTTTCTCTATGTAATTCAAACTATTTCTCCTTTCTTTCATATTTGGAGACCTTGAGCAGATCCAAGGATGAATCACTCTCCGAGTTGCAGCTCCATTACAAGGCTGTGGCAATCAGTGATGCCATTTCAGTGATTTACACAGGCAATTCTTCTCCAGAAGGAATGGGGAGAGGAAAAGTGCTGTGATGAGCTCATTGCACAGCAGAAGATTTTAATGAAAGGAAAAGAACAAGAAGCCCAGGCTGAGCCAGGAATATGCCCAGATGAATATGCAAATGAGAAACTTGTGGGCAGACATTTTCTCTTGATTTTTTTGACAAATAGTATCTGGCCTGTGAAAAGCCTGCCTAGGAGCAATGTCAGGCAGGGCTGTGGGAGAGCCTGGAGATCAAAGTAGGAAGATTTTGCATTTAAAACCAGGAATGATGATTAGCATTAACAGATGAGCATTAACACACACAGGAGTGTCCAGAGCAAATGACAGAAATGCCACTGAGCACCACGGTCACTGCTGTCCAAGGGGAGACTGAAGCTCTGTTCTGCACCTCCTCTCGTCCTCTACCACTTGAAATTTAATTTCAGCAACTCTTCATTAAGTATTTCTTCCAAAGTTAAGCAATTTTAATCCAAGTCTGCAACCGCAGAATTTCTAATGACGGTAAAACAAAAAAAACCAAACAAACAAAAAAAAACTCCCAAGAACAACAAAAACAAAAACTTTCAGACTACTTATGAGATAAAAGCACATGTTGCTTTTCCTATACACATCATAAATAGCACATCCAGCCACTGCAATAACCTGTTGGCAGGAAATGCCCTGGATGAAGAAACAGCTGCACTTATTTCAGATGAAAGCCCCTGCCACAGAGCACCACCTGAATTATGGATGGGTGCTTTTCTTGATGAACCTAAAAATAATACATGCTTTAGACTCTTAATCCATTTAGAGAATTAGAATATGAACAAACAAATAGAGACATCTTGGATTTTCCTGCTTCCACCACTTAGGGAAGGGGTTATCCAGATCACTTATCAAGCAGCAGGCTGGAAGAAAATGGGCTGATTTTCTTGAGAAGTCCAACTGCAGTCGACTGAAAACCTCGGTGAAGAGCATGTCCCTCCTCCAAATGACATCCACTTAGCACAGGAACATTTTGCAGCAGTCACTGGGATCAGTGACAATACAGCCAGCAGGAAAAATTGGGGATGTCATGGGGAGAGCTGGGCAGTGCAGGAGCAGAAGAGGTCATGACCAAAACCAATTCCCCTTAAAGTCGTGTTTGACCAAGAGGCTAAGCTGGGAAAAATGTGACAGCAAAAGTTTCAGAATGTAAAAGCTCTCATTTTGAAATCCAAGTGAATGCTTCTTTTTTGACAATTTAATATTTCATGGTAAAATCTTTTATACTGTCAAGTTTTCGTTTCAAAATTCACCTAAATTCAAGGAAATCTGGAATACATTTAGTTTTAGTTGAGCTGGCAAATATTTTAGGCTGAAAAGCAAAGCTTTATGCAGTCTTTTGCCAACAATACTGTAATTGTTGTTTCAGTTCAATTCCAGTTTTGTTTCTTTCAAAATTTTTGTTTCAGTCACTACGAATACGAAAGCAGAAAGAATTTACCAACTTTATCTGAGGGATAATTCACAGGGATCTTAGTCCAGCTCCTCACAGCTGGGTAAAATCCTGCACTGAGATCCTGCAGGGGCCCATGGAATTAAAGCAGGGGCAGAGGCAGGAGCTGGTACCTGTGCTGGCAGGCAAAGCTGACAGGAATATTGACAGATATATTAACAGGAATATTAACAGGAGTATTAACAGGTAGACAGGTAAAAGTCTATTCCAGGACTCAGGAGCATCCACCTTGTCAAAGCCAAAAAACTTCAGCAGGGATAGGTAAGGCAAAGGACTTTTGTTATTAAGAACTTCCATTCCTAAATATTTATAGTAATGAAAGGGCAAAATATAAAGGCTTCTGCCTCTGAGCTCTTACTGAGGAGTCCAGAGAAAGGATGAGCCAAGGAAACAGCTGAAGAAGGGGCAAGAAAATAACCAACATTGCTGTAGGACTGCTTGGAACAGAGAGCTCTGAGCTCTTCTCTTACAGACTCCCCCTCCCTCAACAATCAGCGTTTGTGCTTTGATTCCTCTGTGCATAGTTTGGAATGCTGAAGAGAATTAATATTTCAGCAAGGCTAAAAGGTTGTACAGCCTGCAGCCTCCTCCTTACCTAGAGCAGGGGCAGTCCCCAGAGCTCCACAAAGAGCCCTCCAGCCCAGGAGGGGAAGGGCCACTTCCAGGGAGCAGAAAGCAGCTCAGTCATTGTTCATTTTTATTGCAGCAGTACTCCTGCACTGCATAAATATTATTTCTGTCTCTGTAGTCTCTTGCTCAACCTACGGGATGCCAATTAGTGATCACTTTCTAACCTTATTTTTAGTTCTCTGCTTTAAATATCTGTTCACTGGTAAACTGGCCAGGGTCCCTTTACCCACTGAACGGGCCAAACATTGCACTTCATAAGAGCTGTATGATATTTATTCTTTCTGTTAATAGCTGTGAAACAAATATATGAAAACCCAAAACAGGTAAAAACCCCAGAAATCTAGATACACATATACAAAAGTCTGTGTCCACGTGCAAATAATAAATATGAACAATATTTCTATAGCGTCTAGGCAAGATAACATTTTTAATCATGGTGCTGTGTATATAAATGCCAAACATTCAGCAAGATGGCAAGGGAGACACACAAAACAATCTCACACAAAACAAAATATTTAAATGCCAACAAAGTGTAATGTATTTCTAATTTTTACAGTCACACCTACTATGTTTCTGTGCTCAGACATGAAATGACATCTTCCAGAAAAATACTTATTACCCCTAAAACAAACCAAAAGAAGAAAACATTCCTTTTGTGCCCCAGGACGCAGAAAACAGGAAGATGATTTGCTCTGGGTGGTAATTAGATGATGCTGAGGACAGCACGTGTGTCTTTATGGGCATGAGCACCTTCACCATTTACCCCAAGTGGTAATTAAATGATTTCATGTTTGTGTGCACACATATTTATATCCAAATCAAAGAGCCCTGCGAACCAGATCAAACAGAACAGGAAAATCAGCTACGAGTAAGACCAAATGCACCAGGTTTGGGGCTTTCCTAAATCTGCCATGGCTGAAAAGTTTGCAGTTAATACTTGGTAACTCTTCAAACAGCCCAGCCCTGCCCTGGCAATTGTAATTCATAACGGCCTTTGAGTGGTTTGAAGAGTTTCACAGAGGTTCATCCCCTCTGCTCATACAAGTCATTACTCTTCTCATTCACATCATTTCCTTGAAAACTTTCTAAAATTTCTAAACCTGCCTGCTGTAACACGAGGGGGTCGTGGCTAGGTGATCCAATTCTGGGTGTTCTGAGCCCCACAAAGGTGTATCAAGGGTTAACCAGCAACCTCCCAGAAATAGCTAAATAATAATAATTAGCGAGATTGGGTGCGTTTTGAAAAAGCAAAAGGATTTAATTAAAGAGAAAATAACAAAGTCCACAAAACAAAAAGCACAAGATGTGCACAGTGCAGGGGAATCCCTCGCACCTGCTGGGACACCCCAAAAAGTGCTGAGGGACTTTCTGCTCGTTCTTAAGCACACAGCGATCAGGGAGGGGTTTTTTGGCAATAGTTACAGGTTTTGAGGTACATTTCAAAGATCCAACAGGTGCCTTTGTGCTGGCACTGGACCAGTTACGATGAGAGAAGCACGGAAGATTTTGGTTCTTCTCCCTCAAAATTCCCGGGGTGTAACTGAGACTCTTCCTAACACAGAAATATTTACTGATTGTAGGGGTGCACCACAACAGGTGGGGAAACAGAAACCATGGCTTGTGTCCCCTTGATCATGAGACAAACAGCATCATTTTATTGTTGGGAACTCCCTCCTGCTGGAAGTTCAAAATTCCCGGCTCCAGACCCTGACTGGTCCAAGTGCCAGCGCCCCCAGCTCCCAGGGATGGTCTGGAACTGGCCAGGGTCTCTGTGTGAGCCCCCTCATCCCCCCAGGTGTCATTGTTAGGGCTGTCATGACACAGAATGACACCATAAAAGTTCAGAAGGTTTTTTATTACGGCCACATGCT
Organism: Brachypodius melanocephalos; assembly: GCA_013398615.1. Lineage (NCBI taxonomy): Eukaryota > Metazoa > Chordata > Aves > Passeriformes > Pycnonotidae > Brachypodius > Brachypodius melanocephalos. The sequence continues at coordinate 2,650,492 of VZSR01000223.1, forward strand.
GTCTTTTATGCAGTTTTTACAAACCTCGAGGGCAACCTCTAATAGCTTTCTTGTTAATTATTTTATTTTTTAGTAAAAGGTATTCTACTTGTCCGTTAAATCTGTCTATTCTACTGATTCCAGTGGGACAAATCTCTTGCTATTACAGGTGCACTTATTTTTTACCTTCAGAATAGATTGTTGTGTTAAAGGAACTTCTCGTTCTCAAAACAGCTTCATATGGGAACTTACATTATCTGCACTTAGAAGAAGTGACAAGCCAGCTTTTCACCCTGTTCCTACACCCAGGGACGCCCAGAACAAGCCAGGTCAGCCAAACTGGATCTGCCACGACCAGACTCACCCAGTCCAGCTGTACATCGCTACAGCCCCCAGCGCCTCGGAATATTTTGAGTTATTGACATGGGGTTAACAACAGAACTGGAGCAGCACTAAACCAAACTTTACAACCTTTGCTAAAAGGCACTGACAGATTTACAGCAACCCCTGAAGCTTTGCTCTGCTGGGACTGGCGACACTCCTGAGCCAGTTACTCTTACCCAGAAAATGAATTTGAGAGTCAACACACACCATCAGTGACTCCATGGAGAATCCTTGTGTCTGCCTTCAAACCCATTTATTTATACAGCAATTAAAGGTCTCTATAATTATGTTTTATAAATGTTTATGGCTCATCTTGCAAAACAGCTACATAAAGAGGAACTGTACTGAAAATTAAAGGTACTTAATGCACACTAAACAGGAGAAATTGAAAGGAAAGTTTATTTTTGGCAAGAACTGTTAAGGAAGGAGGAAACGGGCTGTCCATCTGCACAGACTCAGAGATCGGGTCACCATCAGAAATAAGATGTATGGAAAACTCTGTTTCCATATTCAACAGCTTGTAATTGCATTCAGCCCTAATTGCCATGTTCCTACCCTACTGTTGTGGAATAACTGTTTTCTTCCCTGCTTCTTTATGGGAACTACAAAAGATCTCATCATCAGGAGGGTGGGCAAAAGAAGAACAGCATACTGAAGTTTCCTAAAAAAAACATTTGTAATGAAAATGTGCTTTTGACACATACTACCAATATCATTGTTCTTGGTAACAGCGCTTATTTTGCCCATTGTATACTTTATATACTAACTATCTGTCCAAGAAAACATTTATTCCTATTACTTTGAATTCCTCTAATACAATGGCATGGCAGTAGATTGTTAATTTACGCTGCATATTGACCTTCTGTCGGTCCATTTATGGCTGTGGGAGAGACTTTTTAAACCACCAGATTAGAAAAACCCTTCTGCTGAAGGAAAGCCCTGATTTATCAGAAACACCAAAGCACACAAACACTGAGGAGATACCAAGCATGCCCACCCAATTCAAAGGCACTTAGGAATGTGCCTTTATCTGCATTTCGCCTGCATTCCCCAGAACGCTGGAGAAATGGAAAAACCATCCCTAGAGTGAGACGTGCAGACAGGAGAGCAGCTGCAATGCACACATTTCAGCTCTGTCTGTCATTTTTTCCCCACGAAGGTCTCTTAAGCAGTTGTCCATCTTCAGTTAAACAGGAGAAAGAACCCCCAGCACAAAACCAGCTGCAGATAAACTTCTGCCACTCCCTCTGCCTCTGTGAGGGGTTTTTGGGGAGTTTTAGGCATGATGGCCAGTGAAGGTTTTGCCTCCTCAGCTGCCTCTTTCTCTTATTCACCTCAGAATTCACTCATGTCAACAACAGTAAAGACATTTTCAAAAGATTCTCAACATCTATTACCCTCTTTTCCTTTTTATCCAGTTCTTGGAATAATTCTTCTTTCTGAGCTGAGATTTAAAAAAGGAAAACAACAACTAAGAATATTTTCCACCCACCTTACACCACCAGCCTTCTCTTGGTCAGGGCATCTCCTTCCCTTGCCCTGGCCTGGTTGCCTCAGGTAAACACTCAGATCTTGTGCTCTATTCAATCCCAGCTTTCTAAATATTGATTTTTTTTTCCAGTTTCCAGTGCTGCAAGTCAGGGGCAGTGAAGCTGGATGCTGAGGGATGAACTGAACATTCTCTTCCACACCTGGGAGTATCTGCAGACTCAGCCAAGGACTTCCCTGCATGCTCCTTTGAGAGAGCCCTGGGAATACAAATCATTTTTTGTGCCTTCATCCACTTCACAGAGCTGAAACTCCTCCCAGTGCACTGAAGTGTCTGATCCTTGTCATGTTTGTAGCACAAAAAAACCCACAGAATCCATCCCTGCCCCTCCCCAGAAAACAGGCATTATAGGTTAGGATATCCTAACCTGGCATTATCTAATTTTATACCCTTGCTGTTCCCTAAAAAGTATTTTGCATGTAGAAAATGTTCTTTTTTAAAAGGTGAACCCTCTGAAAGTTTAAGGCTGCAATTAGAGTTACTGTTTGGAGGATTTATTCCACCGCCAGTTTCTGCTTGCAATAATCACACTGAAATTCCCTGTAACACAGCTGATAAGAATGTTTTAATTATGGAGCTTCAATACTAAGTTTGAGATTATCTAACAGAACTTGGGATTTGATTTCTATAGAAAAGAGCTCTCCTTTTATTTTATTTTTTTTCTTTTTAAATCCAGGAAAAAGCTGAATGCTTCTACTTGGTTTCTGTAATCTGTTCTAATACACCAGCACCACAGAGCACACCAAGGATTCAGCTCAATAAGCAGTTTCTTCATTTTCAGCTGCTTTTCTCGAGTTCACTAAATGATTCTGTGTCCGTAAACCCGCTGGCAACTGGATACTCCACCTTGCTGCACTTCCTGCCCCAGTGAGTTTAAATGCTGTTTTACACTCTCAATTGAACATTAAAAGGGCAATGCTACACACTGGGAATTAATACAGCAGCTGTATTAATGCTGACTGCTGTAGCAGAGAACTGGCTTCCAGAGCAGCCCCAGAATTATCTTGTAAAGACATTATTACCAAAAAAATTGAAAAAAAAATCCTAATCTGGTCATTCCTTATTAAAATGAGGAAGAAGGAGGGAAAATTGACCCTTTGTTTCTTTTTAAGTCAATGTTTGGGGTATTTCAAAGTATTTTTCTACACAATTATAAAGGAATTTTTTTAAAAAAGAAAATAAAAGGAAAAATGTGTTTTTGCAGTATTATCTGATTCCAGGAACTACAACTTACAAGAAAACATTACATATGATGGGGATGATGCAGAAAAAAAATCTTGTGCCAGAAACAGAAGATTAATCAATTTAGTAATTTGTGTGTGTCATCAGGGCCAAATCCTCATCTAAAAAAAGCACTTCCTTGGTGCCTCATTGGCTCCAGAACTCCAGCACCATCCTCACTGAATCTGGTGTCTTCTAAGATCACATCCCCAGCCTGCTGCCTGCCTTGCTATTTATAGCTGGCCAGGGTTTCACAAATATTTATAGATAGGAAGTGCTTTCACAGAAGTTCCCTGTAATTCCTACTTCAACATACACAGAAAAAAAGCTCAGAGTAAGACATTATTATGCATATTAATAAGCATCTTAGGAAGTATATATTTAATGAATGATGTATTTAAATATAAGTCGTGAGCTTACAATGATCTCACGCAACTATTAATATAAATAACAAATGGTATTTATATGAATAGTTATTTAATGATAGCAGTGTTGTGTTATTTCTGTGAATCCAGCAAAGATTACCACAGCTGGACTAATCTGTGAGGAACTTCAGTTCCTACCAACCCTGGTGGTGCCAAAAAAAGCATCCTGGATAACAAAATGGAAAAAAAAAATTAAAGAGAGAGAGAAAAACCCAACTTGAAAACAGGCTGAGTTTCTCAAACCGAGGCTGCTGGAGCTCTGTCACTGCACCTTCAACATCTACTGGGTAAGGATGAGAAGAGTGAATAGAACAGGCTGCCATCAATCCCAGCCTCCTGAAGCACAGCACAGGCACTCAGGAGCTGGCAGGGGAGCGTGGCCAAAGGAAACCTGCCTTCCACATCCAGGAGGAATTGGAAAGGAGCAGATAAACTGCTCTGAGTTGACAGATGTATTTTCCTTTCCCTCCCATTCCTATGCACAGCCCTGAGTGTGCATTTCCATATTCCCTCTAGGTCCTCTGGGACAGAAAGGAAGGATGCAGGGAAAAGCCAGGGCTCTGGATTTGGGGGAGGGGGAGGTCTCCCAGCCGAGCTTCCAGGTCATCACTGCCTTGGGAGTTGATTATTCGATTCACCACTAATCTGCTGCACAATGCAATTTGATTTCAATTTCCCGAGGAGCTCGAGGAAGGGAGAGGGGAGAACGAACCCAGCTGATGAAGCCCTGCTTAGGTTAAAGTCTGCTGAAAGCTTCCTGCAGGAAAAAATGCACAGAAGGCACTGCAAAGGAATTAATGACTGGTCATGTTTCCCCCGTGCTTTTTTCCTTTTATTAAATGTTTTTGTTAACTAAATAAGCGTGACCCTTTTGTTCAACTTTGTTCGCAGTAACCCCTAACACATAAAAAATTCTGTCTTTGAAAAATGGGAGTTTTTCCTAAAAGGCAATTCCATTTCTTAGATATTTTTTCTCGATTAAAAAATAATTCTATTTTTTTTGTATTGAAAATTAGTAATGATACTTTATATATAGCTTAAATTATTTTCCTTCCTCCTGGAGGAAAGACTTAAAGGCCTCTGGCACCACCACTGACCAAATAATGAAAGAATTTATTTGCCACGCAGCTTTAACAAAACAGCTCTGGAACTTTTAATTAAAAACGCTGCAGTTCTTTTCAGCCTGACAGAGAGTTATACTTTGCAGAACTCCTTTGCTTCATTGCATGCACATTTCAACATCAGACCATCCAGTACTCCCATCAGTTTATTTCCATGCTAATCTGTCATTTCCCTGGCAATATCCTATTGGAAGTTACTCTCGCTGCATATTTCACAAAGACCAGCTCATTAGTTTCTTGTCCACCAACTTGCTTAATTACACCCCACAGTGAAACTCCATTAATTTTAACACAAGTTATGTGTCATTCTACAGCCTGATTTTGGTATTTTTGATCCTGTTTCTAACAGATATTTTGATCCCTGGTACAGAAAGTGCCACTCACACAGTGTGAAGCTCACAGAGATAAATCCCATTTTGTGTCACTCAAAGCTCCAAGCTCAGCCCACGGAGTCAGAGCCCATCCTGACCCTGGCCAGGATTTTAACAGCTGATCTTTGAATCAGCTCAAAATGACCCTTCCTCAAAGCTCCATCTGCTCTAATCAAACAGAATGCAAAGCAACAAGGGACTTTCACTCAAATATTTACAGAGGGGTGTTTCTAATCATACAATTGAAAAATTTCAACTATTACACCAGGGAGATTTACATGAGCTTATTATGACTTGATAGACTTGATCTGGTTTAAATTATGAAAGCCTTTTATAACTTCCTACATAGGGATCCAGATTAGAATTTCTTTAATCAGCTCAAATGTATAACATTTGACTTAACCATTCTTACAGCGTGCTTTTCCTGGTAGAGATTTAAAGCACCCCCCCAAAACAGGTACACAGGTTGGCTCAACAGAGAAACGGTGAAGTAAACAAAGCCCCAGCACTGTGACTGACAGACAATTAGCACCAGGTATGATTGCGCTCTGCAGATTTCTTTTTAAACAGAATTCTTCAAAGAATATTTTTGAAAGTGGTCTTCTATATCCACTTGACAGATATGTGTGTGTTTATATATAAAACCACTAAATCATCCTGGTAGCTCTATTTCATCGAAACATCAGAATGATTTTTTTGGTCAAACCTTTGCTTTATCAAAAGTCCAACCACTCATTAGTTCTGCCAGATTTCCACTGAAAAGAAAATCTTTAAGAATTATCCCAGCTGTGAAGGTGACTGATAACCAATATTCTGAAATGCATTTGGGGAATCTTGGGCTGATTAACTTTGAATGATCTGAGATGTGAAAGCTGCGCTCTCAGTCAGAGCAGGGACCCAGGGCACGTTTCTCAAAAGCCAGTCTGTACCTCAGAATCCCTGTTGAGGGACTGACACGTTGAGGTTTCCATCTCAGTGGAAAGGCAAGTTTTACAACCTTCCTTTTCCCACAAATGAAAAAAAATTTCTGTTCTGCTGTATATGTCCATGCTGTAAAAAAAAAAAAATAAAAAATTAAAAAAAAAAAGGATATATTGTATTTTCATTATTTTCGCCTGATTGAGACACAGATTTTAATTCTCACTTTCTGATGGATCCAGCCAGCCACAACAACCACCACGGAATTTATGTGGAGCCTTTCCAGAGATAAGATGACTAAAACCAGCTGTCAATAGTCAGGATCCCTGTAGAATAGTTGTAGAGCGGGCAATACTTTGAAAAAGTAAAACGGTAACCTAGATTCCATTCTAAGAAAACAGAGGGTATTTTCTGAGAAATTTGGCCTTTGTGAGAGATCTTATGTAGATAACTCTAAAACTGAGAGCCAAATGGTTTCTAGATTTACTTGGAGAGTCCTTGAGAGTGTTCACTGAGATACTTGGATGGAGAAGCCCATGCTCTGAATTGCTAATTGCCTCACTGATACCAGGAGGAAAATCCTCACTCTGTTAGTTTTACACAGAAAATTGAAATTCACTTTAGTGGATAATACAGGTCCTAGTATCACAAAAGCAGCAGTTATCATTAAGCCTGATCAATTAACAAACAACACAAGAACAGAATTGTTGGAATATCAGAACACGATTGCTTTGCAATACTTTCGTGCCCGGCGGTTCTCCAAGTTAATTGATCAGTGCTGGTGGCAGAAATTTCCTATAAAACAGAGTCCCACGAAGGCTCCCAGCACACCGGGGATGCTGTGGAGGAAATCACCCTTCCCTGGGGTCTGTCTGTGCCCACAGAGCCCCCAGTTCCACCCAGCACTCAGGCCTGGTGTTTAATGCTTTGTTCCGGCAGAATCCAAGTGCACATGTAAGTGCTTTGTCGAACAAGGAGGGATTTAGGCATATGCTTAAGTACTTCACTGAGCTGGGACCAGGCTGCTATTTATAGCAAGCTTTTTGTTCCGGTTTTATTGTTCAACACTTAAAGTCATCCTATGGCTTTTCCTTCTGTACAGCAAACCCCGGAGTGCTGCAGTCTTCTTCCAGAAGGCTTAAAATCAGAATGGCTAAAAAAGCTCCTCCAATTGCATAAATTCTTTTCATCGTATTTTTATAGAAATGTGCAGAAAAGAAAAAAAAAAAGTTAGGCTGAATGGGTAGGGAAGTCACGAAGCCAAAAGTTGTAATAACAGGATGAGAAATCCCATCCCACCCCACTGAAGCACTCACAGAGAACCAAACACCAACGTGTGCACCCAGAAGCGTTCACTCCAACTTCCCCAAATGTCCTGTGCAATCCTCTGCTCCACGGAGAAATTCGGGCAGAGCCATATCTGAGGCACGATTTTATTGAGCTTGAAAAGCCATCAGTGCCGAGCACCCCTTGCTGCTGCAGAGGCAGCCTGCTAACAGCGTTGTGAGGAGACAAAAATACTTCCAAATGACTTCCAGTTCAACACCGGCACCTCTGCTGATGTGTTTTCACTTAGAAAAATGTATCTCTCTACTGCGGAGGCGTCTGGACCCATCAGCTCATCTTTCAGTGTTAATGAACATGTTTTCACCAATCCTTGTTTTGATTAATTAGTGTCTTTTCGCAGATATAGGTATAATAACAACAACAAAAAAATACACATCTCCCTGGAAATCTCACAATATTCCATCTGCTTTTTTTTAAACGCTGTTTTTGTTGTTGTTGTTTTACCGATGTTATGTTCCCCATAAAAATGCACACGGGTCTTCAGGTTTTGTGTATTTGTGCACAGATTACCCAAAGACAGCGCTGCGCTTCTGGGATGCCCGAAATTCGGGCTGGAGAAAGCGGCAGGTCCAGCTGGCATCCCTCAATGAACCCAGCCGGGAACCGCGCGATGCCATCGGGAGCGACAGCACACGGGAGGGTGTCCAGGAATGGGAGCGGCTTGCAGGGAAAGGATTGATGCTGGTGTTTGTTCAGAA
>VZSR01000223.1:2658604-2674034 GCA_013398615.1 Brachypodius melanocephalos
GGCTGCAGAGACGGGATGGGACTGCAGGGGGGGTCACAGGGATGCAGGGAGAGCAGGGGGCTGAAGGAGGGTCAGGGGGCTGCAGGGCCAGGCGATGCAGAGCCCGTGCTGCACAGCAGGAACGGCCGCTTCCCACTTCCCAAGGAAATCCACCGCCGAGCTCTGCCTGTGGGAATCTTCACAGAGAAACTCGCTTTGCCTGATTCCTCCTGTGCCCAGGGGGACAGGATCTTACACATCCCTGTAAATACTGCACGTGAACAGCATCAAAGAAGGCTCCAGCATCCATAACTCCTGTAAATCGTGACTTTCTGTTCTGACTGCTAAGATTCATTGAAAGGGGCAAAATCATCCCTCAAAAGCACATTATTTCATCAGAGTGCCCAGTTACCCAAAGCCACTAAAACCACTGAGAGAAGCTTTTGACCATTTTCAGGAGGTACTGAGTCAGCCTGCAATAACCTTTAGCTGAATTATTAATGGTAACTTGTAAGCCATTATCATGGAAAGATCTCTATTAGTCACCAATTTACAGCGTTATTTTCAAAAACATGCAATTTAGGGATGCACAAATCCCACTGACAAGGCACCAGGACTTAAAATTCCATTTGGCTTCCACTCCTCCCCTCTTAAAAAATCCTGCCCTTAATACATTAAACGTTCCTACTGCATTATCTACAACTTATTTGACAATCAGGACAGAAATGTTACTTGACAAGAACACAACCCTTGGTGCTAAGTCTACAGATTCTCTCCCTAGATGAAATTTTGACTATGGGGCATTCAATTGTAGCCAGGCTCTTCCACCTGACATGCAAAAGGTTTTCAAAAAAGTGTCCACAAGAAGAACAGCAAAACACCTGATATTTTCACGTACAGAAGAGACAAGGCTGGTTGTGTATGTGTAGAACATACCACACTTCATTTCTACATAAGTAAATGGCTTTATTGCTCTTATTGAATAACATCACAAATATCTTGCACGTACACGCAGAGCTCTGTGCTTACAGCAGCATTTTCTATCCAAATTTCCCAGCAGCTTCACAAGAACTGATTAATTAACCCTTGAAGCAGGCAGGTTAGGTGCACACTGTGACAGCTGAACTGTAAATCTGAAGGAGCAGCCCACAAGGACAAGCAATGTGTGTGAAGGCACAAAATGTCCCCTAGAAAGCAGGAACAACACACAATTTGTTCTCCCACCCCATGCCACTGCCCTCACATACCTGCAGCATTTTTTCAGTCTTTCCTTGAGGAGGAAACATGGGATTTCATCAAGCTGGAGCTGTGCTGACAGGATAAAGGTACAAGCATGGAAGCATTACTGAAGCTGTATTTTATTCTGATTAATGGGAAGGCATTGGCTGGGCTCTTAAGGGCAGCAATACATTTCAAGTGAGCATTATCACAAGTCAAGAGAACTCACCAGCAACACACTGAAAGGGAGATGTGAAGGGAGCACAAAAAAGAAGTGGAATTCAGGGCAGCAACTTCGGCAACCTCAGTCAAATTATTTGTAACATTTCTTAAAGAGAGGAACAAGGAATTCAGGAAAACTGACAATTACCAATGAAGAGTGTCTAAAATAGTGCAAGGGATTATCTCAGTGCAGGGGGAGTGTAGGAAACACTGGAAGAGACTGTTACACCCAGAATCTTCAAAGGCTTTGACTATCAGAAGAGATTGTACAAAAGGAGAAACAAGAACGTTTAACAAAGAACAAGAATTAGAATGGCACAAATGGCTCAGTTCTGATCCAGATGAGCCAACACACAAAAGGATCAACACCTAATGAGGGACATGAAAAGGCAACAGGAAAAGGATCTATAAATACAACAGAAGTAAGTGGGAGAAAAAGATAAGCAGAGGTTCTAGTATTTAATGGGGAAAGCAGAGAAAATAACAGATGGCAAAGAGAAAGCTGAAGCATTCAATGCTTCCTTCATATTCTTTTATGTCTCCATCTAAAGGATAATGAAAAGCAAAAATGTTTCTAAAGTGATTTTCATGGGGAAGACAGGACTAGAGGCCTGAAGAAAAGAAAGAACAGGCTAAAAAGTATCAAAAGGAGCCAGACACACTCAGTCTGCTGGAGAATGGTGAAGTTCACCGTGGAGTACTTAAGGAATTACCTCAAGCCATCCCCAAACATTAGCTATTATATTCAATAACGCACAAAGGGAGGGGAGAGTTCCCAAGGGACAGTGGAGAGGCAAAAACAGTGAGCAGCTTCAAAAGGAGGAGTAAAGGCTAAGTGGAAGAAACTGCAAACCCAACCACCTCCCTTTTATAGCACAGAGGACACTGAAAAGAGTTAAACCACCATAGAAGTACCTCGAGGATTAAGTGCCTGAAGATAACCAGGATGTCAAAGCGATGAATTTTACCTTTTGATATAGTAACTGGGCCACTACAGAAGGAAACCCCAGTATCAGGCAGTTTAGACTGGCTACAATAAGACTTTTTGTAATTGGCCAACGTTGTATGTTCATGGGGTGAAAGGACTGATATGAAATTGCAATTCAGGAGGTGTGTTTAAAAAAAAAAAAAAATCAAAACCCAAAGAACCGCCCAAATTAAAAGTGATTACTAAAACTCGCTGTCAAAGGAAAGCATCTCGCAACTCGCTGTACACATCAGAAAATGCCAGGAGAGAAAAAATGTTTGTGAAGTGAACAGGTAGGGTTCATGTCACCTCCAGCCCACGAGCAAACAAGATCAAAATTCAAAGTAAAACTTAAAGGATTGAGGGACACGTTGAAAAGTGAAGTGTAAGCAGAACAAGTGCAAATCTAAACATTGAGAAAAACACTAGAGATCAGCTGAGTCCTGTTGGAAGGGATCTAAAATCCACCATTGACTGTAAGTAAAAAACAGTATAATGGGATTTTTTAAAAGCCGTGTTTCCTGCCAGGATGTCTAACTGCAGTGCCACTCAGACAGTAACCTTTCCATTTTCCTCCACTGCCCAGAAACATGAGCAGGAGAAAAAAAAAAAAATCACAAGAAATTTCACAGTAAGTGCAACTCTGTCTTGTCATCCTGTTTAGCTGGGGAGCAATAAATGCCAGCAGTGCCAAGGGGAAATATGAGGGGAGCACTGTTGGGTCACACCAAAAGCAGTGTAACAGTACATCTGTGGAAGGAACACACCCATTAACACCAACCTTCACGGGCCATAATGGCATTTTCGTGTTCCTGCTGCTCTCCAATTCTTTAGCGCTTGACACAGAAGCACCAGGGCTACTGTCTATAACACACTGGTTTTTCAGAGTATTTAACCTTTCAAGAAGAATCATTCTACATCTTCCAGATTGATTCTTGTGGCATCTTCAAGCTTAACTAAAAAAAGGGCCTGGTTTCTGTCAGGGCTTCTGGATGCTTTCCGTAATTAGGAAGAACCCAGTGATGTGGAATAGATCTCTTCCAGGTAAAATTTTGACATTTTGTCTTCATGTAATTACTGTCTACTGTTTACAGGCCAAAACTCATGCCAGCCTTCTATTTTCACTTTGCATAAACTGATTTAAAGCTTGTAAAATACTCCACACATTAGAAAAATGCTGATGAACATGCAGACTTTGTAGACTAAAGCGATGCATTAACTGCATTTGAACCTAAGACCACAAGTTCAATGCAGCAAAGCAGTTGTAAATACACCCAATAATGCCACCAATTAGTTTTAAATAATGAAATTTCATCTCAGATTTCCATTTTGCTTTTCCTGTAACTGCAGGCCAGCACCTAAAAATGCACACATCCATTTCCTCAGATGGCAAAGAGTGTAAATCTTAATTCTTCCGGGGTAATTACCTTAAGCTTCAGCAATTGCAAAGAAATCTGACGATAGCAAAGAATATTTTTCTGCTCAATTATCATAAATCTCCTCATTCATACTTCAGCTTTAAAATATTCTGAAATGCCTGTTGGAATACTTTCTAGGAACCCATCAACCTATTGGAAGTTTTCAGCATGGGTTACAGAGAACATTCCCTGAAAACAAAATTCCTGTTATTTCAATCCTCTTAAACAGCATTAACCTCTTCAAAAAAAATAACAACAAAAAGGTTTAAAATATCAAGAAATTACCTGAGTCACAAAAAATGGAATGCTGGATCATCTAAAACATGGCCCTATTTTGTCTGCTGTGCTGAATGCAATTCACCTTCCAGGATGGAACATTTCCCACCAGTGGGAATAACTTCCCCTAATGAAGAATGGCTATTCAATAAGCAGGACAGAATGTATAGGATCAGCAAATACTTTCAAGGTGACTTTTTCTGCCCAGGAAAGCTACCCAGAGGTTTGGGATCTCCTGCTCATAATGAGATAACAAAAGGAACGTGCTGGGCATTAAGGCTTACTGATAAACCATCAAGAGAAATCCTGTTCACCAGAAAACTCCTGAATCCTAAAGCATTTCATGAAGAAATGCATCTGAAGTGGACAGCAGCAGCAAAATCTCTGAGCAATCTTCATCCCTGGTGGATGACTTCAGAGTAGGCATAATTTTCATAAGTTCAGTACAAGTTATTTGAGCCTTGTTAATAAATAAATCAGGCCAAAGGCAATTCCCCAAACACCGTGGAATTAACGATTTATCTATCTTAGAAATAGAAATGCTGAACAGAGACAGCTGCATTATCCTGACTTCACAATGCACAACAAGATTTCCAAAACTTGAAATGTGCATCCAAGGTCACTCTGCTGTGGAGTGTGAGAGGTAAATGTGATTCAGCAGCTCCAAATCCCATCCATTCAACAATTAATATCAATAATAACAATTAATATCAATCCTTGATGAAGGTGCAAGCCCCTGTGACAGTGTTTACATACAATCTACATGCCGGCACCTCGGAGCACCAGTGGAATTCAGCAGGTCTGTGCTGGAATCCTGGAAACTTAAGATTTTTCAGATTTTGGTATATAGTAATATATGTGGGGCGAAGTGGAGACTTTAGGGTGGAGGTTAGTCATTCTTTTTTTCACCTTTTTCTTCCTTCTTCTTCATGGGTTTGGGTGGTTTTCTGTAACTGGGTGAAGAAGGTCTGCATTGCGGGCCTTGGGTGGTCACTACTGGGTGAAAAATATAAATAATATAGGTGTCACCTCGTTATTGGGCGATTAGAGCTTAAATAACCTTGGAAAGAGTTAGAGGTACTGCATTTTACCTTTCTTTTCTAACTTGCTAGTTAGAACTCAGGGCTCTTTGGACCGTGATATAGATAAGAAATAATAAACACCGAGTCCGAACACGAAACCGTGACTCCCGTGTATTAATCCTGACCTTGGCAGAAAAAGAAGACAAAACCATCACAGGTCTGGTTCTGAAAAACCCCACTGCTGTGACTCCTTAAAGGCATTTCACCACACAGGGAATAAACTCACTGTGCAAACAGAGGCTCCTGTGTTGTGGCAACTGGACAGCCCCACACACAGCCCTGCTGCTGCTGCTCTCTCACACAGGGTTCAGCTCCTGCACCACCACATTGCCCTCCCAAGCCTTTGGCACTCCAAACGTGGAAATATCGGGAAGATGAGCAGTTCCTGGGATGTGAACAGGAATAGGAGTGATGGAGAGGCTGTAAAACCCACCAGCAGTGCCAGCCTTTGGATCAGAGGAGAGCAGATAAATGAGCATCCACAAGAGAATTGCTCTTGAGGCTCTGAGGGCACTGACCTGAGCAGGCTCTTCAGAAATGCCTTTTCTGCACAATTAAAGGTGTGCACTGAACCCTCCAGAACATGCTTCCTATGGCACTAATTAAAGATGGGGCAACCTCTGCCTCCTAGAAATATTTAAAGCTTTTTTGGTTTACATTCCAGTGTGTGGAGGGCATCCTCCACTGCAGCGCACCAGTTGTTTTATTTAGATGTTACAAAATACTCAAGAATTCTCAGCATAACTTTCAAAATAGGTGAGAACATGGCCTTTTACATAATGACCCTTAGGTACAAGCCCATGCTGATGGATTTGGAGTCATCAGCAATATGGCAGTTACATATCCCTTAGGAAATGCTGTCTTAGATCACACAGATGTGAAAAATTGGTCACACCCATAAAATGGAAGTCTGAAATATTTCACTACTAAATAACTCCATTTAGGAAGATGAAACCTTTTTCAAAGTAGGCTTGGCAATAAATGAGCCCTTCTGATTTAACTGATAATTCTGTAGCATGAATATACTGAGACCAACCTGGACCTCAGCCACTCTGACACTCATTGCTGTCACCTCTGTCACCCTATTACACGCAAATATTTCTTGTTCATTCTCACTTTTCCTTTCTCAAATATTCTCTATTTTTCTTTTCAGATAATTAAAACTATTTATCCTTTTGCATTTGCCACTTCTATTCATAAAATAATCTGCATGCCTATTTATCTTACCTTTTACAAACTTTTCCTTTCAAAGGACCACTAAAGTTCCACTCTGAACTTTGCAAATTGCAACCACTTACTGCACAGTGTCCATTAAATGTAAAGCTGTTTGGAAACAGAATTCTAGTGTCTGACACACACATTCCAAGGATAAGCTTCACCAGAAGTTTGAACTTTGTTCAGATGTTTGTTTTAAAAGACTTCAGCAGCCACACAACTTCGTTTAAATGTAAACATTCGCCCTGTTCCCAATTATCTCCTCTGCTATCATCTCCCATCAGACTGCCACTAAAACAATCACTTGTTCCTTGCACAATTACTCTGCTTCTTCCTCACTGTCAATGCAGATGACTTTTTCCCAACTGCAGTCCTGAACCTCTTCTTAAGCTACAAGGCAAGTTTTAGGGTGCTTTGAGTATCAGAATTTTCTTTTTAACCTCACTCGCTATACTTTAAGCTGCCTACAATAACCAGAATATGCAGGTTTTGCTGATGCAGATGAGCTCCAAGCACCTAGAAGATTATCAATGTTCAGACAAACAGTCCAACCTTCCAATCACATCGCTGAAATTGCTATCACTGAAGTGGTAAATGACCTGAGGTGTTTTATTCTTGGATAACCAAGGATAAGGAGCCAGACAAATGCAGCAGGTTTGACTCAACCAGCTCCAAAAAGGCAGCAAAGACTGTCAGAGGTGCCCTGTGGTGCCTGATACACAACATGGGACACTGTGGAGACTCACAGCCCTCTGAAACAGTCCCAAAGGCCAGGAGAGGAGCCTTGAGGCACCTCCAACACCACCAAACACATTTTTGGGGAAATCAAAGCAAACCCACTTGCAGGAGAAGGGAATACAGGTGACCTCAACCCCAATAACTAACAGCTGTGTTAATTAACCAATACAGCCTCACCCCTGATGATTATCAGCTGTATCCAATAAGGATGAGTGAGACAGAAGAGGGGGTGAGCTGGTAAGGGGAGGGTCATCGAGGAACATGAAGGAGGGAAGCATGATCCTAGGGACAGGAGAATCCTTGCTGTGAGGTCAGTGTGGGTCTGCAGTGAGAGCCTGCTGTTGGAACCTGCAGTCACAGTCTGCACACCAATCCCTGCAGTCAGAGGCTGCAAGGAAAACTTACAGTAGGAGCTTGCTGCAGCCAGAGTCAGTGAATAGCTGGAGTTAAGATGACTAAGCTGTAAAGAGGAATAAACCAGGACCCTTTTTTATGCTGTGTTTAACAAGAAGTCTGTGCCTCAGCTCATTTTTACCCTCTAATAAGAGGGCTGCTGCAGCACCCGCTGGCTGTGGTAGTGCTCCATTCAGTCTGCTGCCTGCACTCCTCCAAAGCAAATCCATTGAGGTGACAGCATCACAGGACATCATATAAATATCCCTTTTATCTCCCCGTGGAGCTTGTCAAAACTAATAAAAATGTGCTTAGCATAATCAGGAAATAGACAATTGAATGGTTAAAAAGATATGGTTGGGATAGAGAGACATGCCAGACATTTGGATCAATATCACATTCAATAGCCTGGATAATCAAGAGGTTGTGGTCCTGGATTTACAGCATGTGAGCAAAGGACAGTGCTGGTAATGGTACCAAATAGGAATTCAAGGTAACAGAATACTCTGCATTCATTCCATTAAGTGTTAAAGCAACTATGTTAATATTGACACTAAACTGAACACTTAATCCATATTCTTTTGCTTTAGGAAGCGCATGCAGCAATGTTCACGTTGAAAAAGGAGCTTAGCATCAAATGATGAAGTCACTGCAGAGAATACTGAGCTGGTTTCTTAGCAAGCTATCACCGACAAACCACCTCTCCACAGAAAAATCGTGAAAATGCTGAATCCTGTTTGAGTCAGCACATGAAAATCAGTCACGTGTGGATGAGGGGACAGGATCAGAAGCAAAGTGCTGCTGAGAACACGACAGTGTGCGTGCAGACCCACTCGAAGGAGTTACTGCTTACGTAACTCAGGGCTTGCAGTATCCACCAGCCACACACAGAATTCCTTAAAAGATTCCCTTTTACTGTTTGGGAGTTGAGTTACAACACTATCAACTTTCACACTGTGTAAAAACTTACATTTTAGCTTATTTTGGGAGCAGTTAAGTCCTACTCTACGCCATTGCTTTCAGCTTGCCTATCTTCCCAGCACCTTATCTTGGTACCCATGCTTCTCAAATAGCACTTTACTACAAAAATACGCTTTAATTTAAAAGTAAAGAAAGTATTAGCACAGAATCAGGTTGATGTAACGTGATAAAACTGCACAGTAAGATGGAAAAAAAGACCACAAGCAGAAAGAAACAGCAAGAAATACACAGAAAGGAGTAAACTTTTGGACAGTTTAATTCAGCGAGCGAGTTTTTCTCCACCTACAATACAGGAGGCCTTTCAAAGATACAGAACGGAAGACACTGCCCCTCCTTCCACGTTTCCAGTACAGTCTCCAAATCAAGATTTTAGGAGAAGAACCCATTATGTTCAGTGACGGCAGGAAAGCACATCTCGACGACATCCGTGCCAATGTGGTGGCGGCCGGGACTACAGCGGCCACCTCAGCCGGCATCCAGGGGCACCTGGGCGGGCTGGTGCACTGCGCGACCCGGGCAAAGTTACCTCCCGCCGCATTTTCCTCGGGCTTTGAGGCGCTCGAAACGCTCCGATGGAGTACGGCGAGGCTTGGGAAACTACCGCTTGTAAAACATTTCAATCCCCCCCGTGGAAAAGAAGAAAAAAAACCAAGCCCCAACGCGGCCGCAGCGGAGCTGAGCGGCACGGCAGGAGCCGGGCGAGCGCCGGGGACACGGCGAGGACGGCGCTCCCGGGAGAGCTTCTCCTTCCATCAGCCCCGCCGGGGGCGCAGGGCTGCGGGCAGCGACCTCCTCATGACTCCCTCAAATTAATATTTCCAGGAGGAGCGTCACCTCCTGGAAGCCGGGGCTCCCTCCGGGCGCGGAGCCGCGGGCGCAGCGGGGACCGCGGTGCCTGGGGCGGGCAGAGCGGGGCTCCGCCGCCGCCTCCCAGCCCCCGGCCGGGGCAGAGCGGGGCCGCCGCCGCCTCCCGCCCCGTTCCGGTCTCTGAGAGCCCTCCGGGCTGGAGCCGGGCTGCGATCAGACGCTCCCCGCAGCAGCGCCGCCGCTGCCGCCGATCCCGCCCGCCCCGCGGAGCCGCCTCCATCCCCGGCCCCAGCGCATCCCGCGGCCGCATCCCGCTGCCCCCGGCCCCCCGCCGGGATGGGCTCGGCCCGGGCTGCGCTCCCGCCCCCGCCGCCCCCCTCAAGGTCACCGCGGCGCGGGGCAGCCCCGGGGGTCGCCGCTGCCGCTCCTACCTGAGCCGGCGAGCGGAGCGGAGCCGCCGGGAGCGCGGAGCCGCCGCTGTCCCCCCCTCACCGGCGGCAGCGCCCGGGGACTCGGGCCGCGCACGGCGCCTCCTCCTGCGCCGGGGCCGCTGCGCTGGGAGGCGGCGGCTCCGTCAGACTTAGCGGGGAAGCCCTGAGGGGGGGCGGGCAGCGCCTCTCCCCACCCCGCGAGGTGCCGGAGCCGAGCCGAGCCTCCCCGGGCGGGGCTGGGGCTCCCCTCAGCGGGGAGAGGCTGCGCCGCGCCCGCTCCGCTCCGCACGGCTCCCGCAGCGCTCCCGCAGCGCTCCCGACCCTCCGCGGGCTCGGGGGATGCGCGGCGGGGCCGGAACCGTGCGGAGCCTCCGCGCAGGTGAGGGCGGCTCTGGGGCTCCTCAGCCGCGCCCGTTCAGCACCGAACGTTTAACACCATCACCTTTCTTCTGGCTTTTTTTTTTTTTTTTTTTTTGTTTGTTTGTTTGGTTTGGTTTTTCGGTTTTTGGGGGGTTTTTTCCCCTCCCTTAACACTCGCCAGTTTTCTGCCAGAATTCTGCAAAAATCTCAAGGGGAAGCCTGAGGCGAATTCTGAGAGTAGGAGGGTCCTGCCCTGGGACTCAGCACCTGGGGAACTACAAAAATCGGAATTATGATACACAAACTGAGCAATAGCACTCCAGATTTAGAAAATTAGTACTAAAACCCCACCCCGTGCCTTAGATTTGAAGACACCACTTTTGTTCTCAAAGAGGATGGCATCTTTGAAATGTTGCCAGAGTAGTTAATGCCGAGTATTTAACCAACACGTTTTACACATGGGCTAAAGTTAGATTTCATAACAGTTCTCTTGCGCTACACCATCTTTTCATCCTGAGAGTTAAAAACAGTCACCAAATGTCTCCAAAGCTGAACGGAGACAGAGAGGATTGTGAAGAGTAGAAAAGAATATTTGGCGGGCAGGATGGGGGTTTGTGTGGTGTAAAGGATGCACCCACATCACACAACACCTGTGGACTGCTACAGCCAACGCCACCAGCGTTTTACTTGGAAAACTGGAAGTATTCCACCACTTTTTATTGGTGAATAGGAGCACTGCCCAGCCCTGGTTGTTTGACAGATGATACACTGTTAATTATATTCTGATTACTATCTTGGCTTCTTCCTTAACACCATTTAAATTCCAGTTTTAACCTTATCTCAGCAAGGACTAAAGGAGAAAGTAGGACAGCCAACACAAAAGTACAAAGCTCTCCACATCTTTTAAAGCTATTTCTAACTTATTGAAACCCAGAAGAGGTTACAGTGTGTTTGTAGAGCTTTCAGACAAGCTCGTTAACAAAATCCAGACTTGCAGGTCTCACCAAGTTCAGTTACCAGCTTTGGAAGAAAATCAGAAACCTGTAAGTATTCTGCAACTGTCTAGATTGGTTTTCTCATCTGATCTTAAAGCACATGCTTACTGTCAAGTGAGAGTGAACAAGGGTGCTTTCCCCTGCTACATTTCCCTGGGTCATGAGGAAGATCAGACCAACTGAGAAAAAATAATCGAGAATAGCAGCATTTTCTTGTTTTGACAATGCTTGGAAAGATGGCAGAGAAAGCCTGAATGAAATGTTTACAAAAATAATCACGCAAACATTAGGTAAATGCGGTGCTATTTTCAGCCTGTGCTTATTAATAATTTAAAGCAGATGATTGGAGTGCCATTTGAAAAGCATTAGATGTGCATCCTTACTAGCTGCCTGCAAATTCATTTCCCTGGCAATTCTGTGCTGCACCAAAAAAAACAAATGTTCCATCCTCCAGACTGTTTTCCCAGAAATCCTGAATTCCACACACAGCTCTACACCTGTTAAATACCCAGGCTCCCAGTGCAGAGCTCAGGGTTTAAATCCCACACAGAAGGGCAGCCTCAACCAGGTTATTCCTCACATCAGAACATCCTCAGTGGGGCAGCTACTGCAGCTGGAATTCACAACACCAGTGCAGCACAAATAAATTATTGCTTTCCTTGCCTCCTCTCCATCCTCAGATGTTCAACCCCTACAACTGATTTTGTCAATCATGGTGAAATAGCAGAAGTGTCTGGCTGTTTGTCACTTGTGATAAACAGTGAATGACAGAGAAGATTTCTTCCTTTGAAGATCTTCTGCCTATGAAAATCTCTCCCCAGGCAGACGATGAAGTAGAATTTCATACATTTCTGCCAACTTTAGAAGCTCTCCCCATAATTTTTGTGGAGTACGTGACAGGGGTCTCAGCACATCTTTTCTGTCACTACAGCATTTCTAGGAACTCAACCTCTTGCATACAGGTTTTAAAAATACTTAAAGTCTGATGTTAACAGTAACAACATCAACCAATGACTAAATTTAACACTTCTTACTGTATTTTAGAGATTAGGACCATTTCTGTTATGTTTTTTCCCCAAATTCATTGCACCTCCTCTCACCTAAGGTGATGTTTAGAGGTTCCTTTGAATTCTTCTTCATTTTCTGGTTAATTCTGGTTAATATGTACATAGTGGGGGGTATCTACTTTACCAAAAGGATGTAAAAGAGCAGAGATCACATAATCACTAAGCTCTGGCATTATGCTTGCCTCAAGTCTGAATAACCTAACAGTGACTTATTCTTCTCACACAGTTCTTCTCAGGTTTTAGCTTCATATAATTTTCACAACCTGGAGCTTAATTCCACACTAACAAAACAGGAGAGGACTTTCAAGGAAATTTCAGAAAAACAGTGATAATGGATGCCAGTTCAGCAACTCGGATTTTGGGTGTATTACATCAGAATGGAACAGCTATTTGTATTGCAGCCTCTTGTAGGAAATTTCTAAAAATAGATGTGTGAAAGGACACAACTATGATGTCTGGATATCACATATAAACACAACATCTTCATATAAACACAACCTCTTCATCTTCAGCCCTTACACACTTGGAGAGTTTCTCTTTGAACCCCTGTTGGTGCCAAGCGGCCACACTGAGAATGAAAGGGAAGATTTTGGCAGACTTAATCTGCCAAAAACGCAGCGGTTTGTGGAGCAAGAGAGCAAAGTGCAATGCTAAAAGCTGTCCTCATCCTTCAGGCACAGAGCTGGTACCAGGAGTGGCTCCCCAGCACCACGGGGCTGTGTGAAACCTGAGCAGCAGGGAGGACACTTGGGGTGCCCATCCTGGGCTCCCAACCACCGAGTCAGACTCTTTTCTAACAAATTGGGACATTTCATTACCAGAATGTTCAGACCCAGGGGTAGCTTCTATTGAGGAAAAACTCCCATGGTATCAAATGCCACCAAACCGTGGCACAAGTCCAGCATCTGATAAGAGCAGAAAATGTATCCCTGTGAATCGCCAGTGAGATCTCCTGCAGTAATTTCACACCCTCACACCAGGCTGCCAGGGAAAAGCCAACCAGCCCTAAATACCTGCTGGTTTTAAGAGCAAAAATAATGCCAGACAAAGGCTGTGCCAATAAAACCCTCTGTGATACTGCCATGATGTCTTGTAGCAACCAGCACGAGGAAATTGAATTTTGCATTTAATGTTTCAACATCATACACACTACAAGAGAAGATAACAAAAACCTGCCCTCTTTGTTTTGAAAAAACACAGGTTGACCAGAGGATTATCAGGTATACTGGGGTATTCTGGAACCATCACTTTGCTGTTCTAATTCAGTGTCAAAGCAAAAATAGCCAAGTGCAAAGGGCACATTTTGTTTGCACTCACATGAAACGACCTTGCTGTGGCCCAGCTTCAGCCACACAAAACGTAGAGGGACTTCCACTTCCACCTGATTCTTCAGCAATTCCACAGGTCAGGCACAAAGTCCTCATGCTGTTGGTACTGCTGACCCTGGCTAGAAATAAGATTGGCTAAAAGTTACCAATTGATTTCTCTATCAGTTCTAACAAATATCAGAACAAACCTGGAAACAATTCTCAATCTGTAATTTGTTAAACATGACATAGAGTTGATGATCTTACAACCAAAAGCATGTTGTCAGGAAAAGCATTAAAGGCCATTTTCTCCCACATTTAGGATGGAGGTGTGCATCTCCCACAACACCTTAATTCTAAAAGAATTTTTTTTTAATTAAATTAAATTTAAATTAAATTAAAAACTACCAGTCAACCAGAAGCAACCACAACAAAAAAAAAATCAGAAGAATATGGTGAATAGAGACAACATAATATTACAATTATGTATTTTCTGAAAGGGCCATAATTTAGTTTTGCCAGATGCACAATCTGACTGGGTTTGTCATAATCTGCTAATTATATGTATACAAAAGGGGGCAGAATAACTTTTTTGACCCCTGAACTCCCTAGCAGTCACACGGTTCTTTTACCTACACAGGGTAAATTGTGCAAAAGGGCTTTTTGCAATATCCAAACCTTTTTTGCAACACACCAAGACAATCCTCTTAAGTTATGCAGCAAGGCTGCTTTAAAAAAAAAACCCAAATTTTATATACCACAGATTATTGTGAGAAATCAGTTGGCAAAAGTAAAAGCTTTAATAAGGATGGCATTGCTTTGAGAACAACTTAGATATTTTGTTTTATTTATTTATTAACAAGGAAGTACATGAGGGAAAATGCTCGTGTGGACCCAGTGTTGGATTAAAAACCCTGAAAACACTCAGAGAACCAAAAGATGGTGAATTACCAATTGTTCAGTCACAGCACTGTTATTTTACAGTTAAGAAAAGACAACTTCAAGTTGTATCATAATCACAAATCATCTCAAACATGGTCCTCTGCTTTTGATTTTTCAACTATTTTTTCTACTTTGTTTTCTAAGAAAAATCCTGATATATTGAAGTAGGCACCAGTTTGCAAAATTAGTGCAAGTACAGAAGATCTTGAATGAGGCAAAGCATTAAATCCTTGGACATGGGATGTAGGGCATTTCAGAAACAAGAGTAAAAAACAAATTAAAAAAAAAATTAAAACAAGGCAGCAGCTAAAGGTCAGTACTGGAAAACCAGCTGAGTATCGGCAAATTTGTCTCAACATTCCTATAAATTTAGAAGTCAGTCCTTGCTTTCTACAGCAGCTTCCCAAGGGGAAGCAGAATAATTGGTTTAAATACTAGTTGTCATCAGTGGTTGCAGCAGAAATTCCCAGGAAAAAAATACTACACAAAAATACCTTAAGAAAATATTTATCAATAACATACAACTCACGTTGCAAATAAAGTGAATTTATCAAGGCAAACCAAACCTGGCCGTGGTCCCAATTGTCATTTTATAAATCCCAGGTTTAACTTGCTGCTGTTTGGGCAAGAATAACTCACTTGCTTTGAGAATAACATTTTACAGAATCTTCTTTGGACTGAAGGCTGTAAATTACAATCCTGCTATTTTTTGAGGAAGCCCACTCACCTTTCATACTTCAGCTCTTAATTAACACCAGCAGCAGGGCAAGGCAAATCTGCCAAGATGCATTTGAAGTGATTGCTTTGAGTCACAGATGCCAGAAAAAAAACAACCAGGAAGCCCTTGGATGCACTCAGGAGATCCATGGCACTGCAAAAGGAAGTTCACAATGCTGTTAGGCTGCTCTGCAATTTATCAACAGCGAAATCTGCTTTTTGACTTTTCCAGCTGCTGGCCAATGGATGAAGGCAGTGCTTATTTCTCACTGCACTCCCCAAATAATCACCTTGGATCTCCTCACAGAGGAACAC
>VZSR01000223.1:2682298-2702846 GCA_013398615.1 Brachypodius melanocephalos
CCCCACCCCCCCAATTACATAAAAGCTATAATTATATTTGTTACATAAACATTTTAACTGGGGAAAACATGAGATAATTGAAGCCAGTCCCTCCCTCCAACTCCAGTTCCCCACCACTCAGAGCACAGCAAGAGTAAAATTAACTCAGCAAAGTTGTGTTTCCCAGTGCAAAGCTGCTCCTGTGCGTGGATGGTGCTGTGCTGCTCATGCTGGGGATGCAAGATGTGAAAGGAAACTGTCTGAGGCTGTTCTGCAGGTCACCTTTTGGAATGCAGCTGCAGATAGTGTATTTTCAACATGCTTAACCAGTGTCAAGAGTCCAGCCTGTAAGAAATCAGATAAAGAGCAAGAAATTATTTAACAGACTGAATAATTGCTTTGTGCTTTTACCAGTGATGACGATGCTGAACTCCACCACTGCTGGCAGAAATCAGAAAGATTCTGAGCTGCAAAAGGGCTGAAAGGTTGATCAGCTGCCACTCAGCTCATTGCAGGATGAGGAGAAACCTGTTTATTTTTTCGGTCCTTAAAACCATTCTTCTCTCTGGAATTACTTGCAGAAGGACACCGACAGTGGCTGCTTTTCCCTGCATCCAGGCAGGACAGAAATGACAGAAATGCAGTTCTGAGTGTTGTCCCTCACCCTGGGGAAGGCACTGGGGTGACTCTGGGCTGGAGCCAGCCTGGCCCACGCTCAGAGTGGTGGGACCTGAGCAATGACAGGGACTGCACTGACAGGGAGCAATCCTGCTGCTCTCCTGTCACAGAATTTGGCTGGTTTAGCTCAGCCAAGCCTGAGGATTTCCTCCTGTCCTCAGCCTTGCTCAGTGCCCCTTGCCAAGGGTGCCAAATAGGATCAGCCACAGAATCCCAGCCTGGTGGAACTGGGACAGAGCAAATCACCAGGAGCTCAAACGTGCTCCCAGAGGTTCAGTGGGGAGAGACACAGCTCTGCATGTGTGCTGAGGGGCGTCTCCACTTCGCTGAGCTCCAGCACATCCAGTGATTTTTGGATGTAACAATGGATCTGGTTTGTGTCAGTACCTTCTGCTCCCCAGCAGCACAAAGCTGGCCCAGCAGAGCCCTGGATGCTGCACACATTCCGGGCAAGAGGAGAGGCTGGATCCCCACCAGCTGAGAGGCAACAACATCAGGATTCAAGGCTCTCAACTCCTCCAGATCCAGCAAATGCTGTGACACAGCTCTGGAGTGCCCTGCTCGTGGTTTCCCTAGGTCTGGGACCTCATTTGTGTAACAAGCTATTTAAGAGGGAAGCTAATTGAAGTACATAAATGCTGAAGAATATCACATCAAACCAAGAGACTATTATTAGCCCAACCTAGATAATGTTATAGAAGTGCATTAAGAAACCTCAATAAAGAAATTACTAGGAAACATTGCCCACTTCAAGATCCCAAGAGAGAAATTCTCTCATGCAATGATTAGATATTATCCAGAATAATAAAAAAGGAATACTAAAAATGGATGTGCAGAAGGAAGGCGGAGACAGCACAAGTTCACCCAAATGGGTCACAGCCTGTTCCTAATGTTCACTGCTTTGGAGGTAAGAGATCAGAGCCATCTACAGTGGCACCTGAATGGAAAATTAAACTATAATTCTGCCACAAAATTATGGTTTTTAAATACATGTTGCTTATGTAAATGTTGATGTAAAGTTAATGGGCCCAGAAGCATTTCCAGCAGTGTCCTCTGATCAGCTCTGGTCTTGTTCCTCCATTACCTCTCTTAAGGATTTGGAATTTTCCCCTTTCTCTGCCAGTTTCTACTGATCCTACCAGACAGAAAAGAGCATCTATGAGCATTTCCATCCTGGTGATGTGAGCAACCTGAGCACATCTGGGTTTCTGTTCCAGTCACAACCACAAGCACTATGCTGATGTGGAGAGAAAGCCGAGACACTAAAAGCAACCAGGTTAAAAAAACAAGAGCAAAACCAACCACACATACACACCCATGGGAAAAAAAAAAGGAAAAGGGAAGGAGAGAAAGGAAGAGTAAAGTGTGTGCAGTGAAGAAAGGAGAGTGAGATGAAACAGGACAAAATGCTAAATCCCAAACAACTCTTAAAAATGCAATGTTGTGACCTTTCCTGGGTCATTAGGTAAGGTTGCAATCATTTACCATCTCCCTTTATTCTCCATCAATAATAAAGCAAAGTTACTTTAGGAAGAGCAATCTTCATATCATGGAAGATGAAACCTGGACGTTTTTAATGTGACAAAGAAACCCCACAAACCAATACAAATTGGATTTCTATGTCACTATGTCAATAAAAACCAGCTGACTTCCAGGTAAAAGTAGAGGGCAATGTCCAGTATCCATTAACCTGAACAGGCCAGTGATTCAAGAGCCACAGCCATTTTTAATACTGATAAAAATAATTTTCTGTAAGCTGAGTGCCAGGAAGTTGGTTCACTTCAAAGGAATCCTCACAATTTTGGTACAGTCCACTACTGCCCAGGAGTTACACAGAACAGCTATTTATAGTTATTCCAACGAATAGAGTTATCATGAACAAGCTTTGGGTTTTGTTCACAGTGTAAAGATGAATGGAAATGGAAAAACATGCCCAGCAAGTCTGTCCTGCCAGGCTGTTACCCCACTGCTCCCTGTTTGCAGTGTGTGCCCCTCGCTCTCAGCATGGGCTGAGCACAGCCAAGGCTCACACTCACTGACTCCCATGGAGCTGCAGAACACCCAGAGCTGCTTCAATCTGCAGCTGAACCAGGCAAAAACACTCCCAACACTGCCAAGGTTGGCCTCTGACTTCCCCTGCTGGCAGGTACACGAGTGAACACAAATGTTGACAAGTTGGGTATTACAAAAACTAAAACCCCAACTATTTTCAGTCTGAAACTGCTTAAACATCAGCACAATTCACCCCCAAGCCCCTGAACAAACCAACCCCCCAAACCTGTCAGCACCACAATCCAAACAGCCACTGGTGTTCAGCACTGTCACCTCTCAGGTGTCTCTGGCCGCTCCTGATCCACATGGAGCTCTAAGAAGTGTCTTCTTCAGAAATCCTAAGGAAGCAAAGTACTCTGAACTCAGGGAAGCAAGAGTCTTGAGATGAAGCAAATTTATTGTTGAAATCAGGGAGTATTTGAAATCAACAGCCACACACTTGATGAAAACCCAGCAAGTACAAATGAACAAATCTGGATAACCCTTAAATAAGTTACGAAGCTGTTGTGGGGTGGCAGATATATATCAGAGAGCCTTGTAGGTAACCCACAGTTTAGAAAAGATGCCCTCTGCACAAAGGACGGGCAGAGAACAGCATCACTGAGGTACGAGTCCCATTTCTCTCAGGCAAATGACTGCATAGATATCTAAGGTTTCTGAACAGCTTTTACAGCATATTAAGATAACATAATGAAAATACATTGTATTTGAAACCAAAGAGCAGCATATTAGACATGCACTGGTAGAAAACATCCTGTGTGACACTAGAGATGTTAAAAGTACCATACACAATTTGGATGTTCATCTAAAAGCATAATATTTTCCTTTGACTTCAGTTTTTGTGAAAAAAGTCTACATGGTCATAAATCTGGAATTCTCAACATTCAGCTGTGGTGGGTATGACATGAACATAGAGAGTCTTCATGTTCAGGTTCTTCATAGAAACATCCTTTGTGATCTCTGAATAAAGGAAGGAAGAGAGAAACAACAGAGTTAGTGCTCTTGCTTACTTGGAGAACTATGAACTTTTAAAATTTAATTTGCTTTATTCAGACATTTTTGCTGGTTCCACCACAGTGGGACCAGGATGGCTCAGCTCAAAATTCCCTCCTATTAAAGCCCAGGGCATTTTCATGGGTCACCACATGTCAGGAAGTCCCTGCAACAGCAGGAGAGGCAAAGTAAACTTTTTGAAAGTCTACATCAGCTCACAGCTCTGACCTTCACATCCTGACAGAGCAGCACCTAGTTCAGAAAATTCTAACATCATGATATGAAGTCAATATGGACAGTACAACACAATGCACCAAAAGTCACAGTCCCCTATAAACAGTTTATATGTAAAGCAAGAATTGTACCTGCTGAAAAACTACTGCTGGAATCTTGCTGAGTATGCCTGAAGAATTTCTTACCATACAGGATAATTCCCTAAGTCTCCCTATAGCTACATGCACAGAGTTTGGAACAGGAACAGGATAAAGTCCCAAGAAACCTCTGAAGGACAGAAGACACTTCCAACAGGCTGACTCAGGGGTTGTAACTACTCAAGAATCACAAACACAGAGTAATCCCACTCGTGTCTAGGGAAAGTCACCTGCAAAGCTGGCAGGAGCTGGATATCTTTCACTATTACGTTGTGAAATGTGAATTTTTTCCCAAGAAGCGTGGTGCTTGCTGTCTTTGCCTCCAGCACACATCAGCTGTAGCACAGTGCCCCACTGAGAGCAGAGTGTTTGGGATACTGAGGCACAGCCTTTGAACAAAAGTAACCCCAGGAACAAACACTCCCGAGGCCTCTTCACTAAGAAAGTTCAGAGCGATAAGAAAGTTGGCAGGTGTAACACAGGAACAGGTGAAACCCAGATTAACAAGGATTGGGGTCACAGCGTCACTCTGCACCCCTGCAGACAACCCAAGCAAATAGAAGATAATACAAAGATCTGGCACCAGTGTCAGCACAAAGGACACATTAATAACACCCAGACTGGCTGGGGGGGTTCAGGAGGAACATTTTTGCAGTGTCTTGCCCCATCTTGCTTTGAAAAATATTCCATTATCAGACTAAACACACAGAACCTGCACTGATTTTTAAAGCCATCTGTTAATCAGAGAACTGGGAAGTCCTCATGGATCACAGTGCCTTTCAGGAGTTCTCTTCCATTGTAATACTCCTCTTTAAGCAGCAGAATATCCATCCATAGAGCTGGAAGAGTGGAGTTACCATCCAATTCAGCAATTAGGGCTTTATTCCCTCACTAACCTTCCTTCCCAGGAACATGTTCCACCAGGATATAAAAAAGTCTGGTCTGCAGAAGCAGCCAAACAAACTGTGAACTTGGGGCTCTGAGTCTCTTATTAAATATTTCTTTTTTAAGATCCTGAAAAATTAGGAACTTACATGAACCTATTTCCAACAGTGTTTATAACAACAATTAGTTTTAAAAACTGGAAATTTGATTTATCAACAGACTGTAGGGACACCCTCCCTTGTGTGCCAGTTGCTCCATGGAAGGGCTTTGCAGGGAGCACATGATGTGTCCCCATCATCCCCAGTGGGGATCAGTCAGGAACCTGTGTCTCTCCAGCTCAGGGATAAGCAACACTCACCACTTGGACATTTGTTTTTGGAATGTTTTCCAACATTACAAAGGGGTAGTCAAACCCGTGTTTGTTTCTGAAAAGCTGGAGACTCTCTGTGCAGTAGGCAGCAGATGCCCAACTGCCTGGATGGACAACATTTATAAAAATAACATTTTCAAAACCAGTAACTCATTTTCCACCAAGTGACTGTTTTTCCTTTTCACAGAACAGGCACCAACCTTCCAATTCATGAGTTATTTCCATCAAATGTTTCAAACAGTTAACAGCAAATATATTTTTAGAATAAACCACCAAAAATCTACTCAAGAGACTGAACTTTGCTGTTCTGAAGGTAAGACCTTGAACAGATTGATCAGAAGATGAAGAGGAGATTACAAAGCTGCAACAATATAGACAAACATTAATTGACCTAATGTTTTCTAGAGGCATCAAAGTGTTTTATATGCAGCACTTATTTATCATACAAAAAAGAGATGTGAAGATAAAATACAGCTATGCCAGTGTTTAAACTTAAAAAATGTTATTCAAGGAGGTGAATGCTGAGAATTAAATCTGAGAGAGCAGCAGTGTGGCTACAAGGCATTAGCTGCACAAATAAACCTCTGGGACCAATCTCTCTGTGTTCTGAGTTTAAGAGAGACCAAATCAGTTCTTTTGGCCTTGGAGGAGTTATCAGATCTGATCTTTCACATCACTGTGAACTGTCACTTCATACACTTTAAATAAAGTTCAAACAGTTCTAGAGAATCCATAATACAAATTCCAGTGATTTAATCCATTTCCCTTTCAGGTGAAGACATTTTTAAAATCCTCATTTCAAGTGAGCCTTAAAGGCTGTTTTCCCTGTACATTTTCCTGTTCTGTCAGCTCCTTGCCTCTTTCAAAGCTCTGCAGTTTCCTACAGTGGTTATTTCAGTGTCTGAACAGAATCATCTGGTGCTGTACCAGTGACAGGAACCACAGAGGAACTGTGCCTAACATCCTTTGTTCCTGAGTGCCTGAATCCCCACGTGGGCATGGCTGCACACAAAAATACCTTTTAGTTTATGCAAACCAAGTGTGGTTCATCTCCTTGGCTTTTACCCCTGGTGCTGAAACACTCCAGGCTCCAGTTCTCTGTTAACACCACTCACGACTTTTTTTTTTGGCATTCACTCAAACTATCATCAGAAAGTTTCATCAGCATCTGAGATCCATTCGAGTTACAAAAACGGCTTGTGAATAAACACACTGCAGGTCATATGAAGTAAAACTTTAAAAAAACCCAAACAGCCAAAAATCCATAACAAAACTCCCTCCTTGGCCAGATTCCAATGTATCCAACCTAAATCCTCTGGAGAGCTGAGTGACCCCAGCTCTCAGCAGCTGCCCTAGAGCTGCCCCTCCTGCCCTCCCCACTGCCATCACCTCCTGAGGGAGCTCAGCCCACCCTGGCATGGGCAGTTGGAGCAGGATGTCCAATTTCTGCACAGGTAATGTGTGATAAGCCAGGAAATGTCATGGGTCACTCCCAAACAGCTCATAAACCACACCACTGTGACACACTGAAGACAGAACCCCTGGCATCATTTCATTCAGAGCTGAATTCTCCTAAATGCAGCAATCCCTGTTTGCAGTTGTTCAGGTTTTTACCATGTAGTTTCCAATCCATTCTCTCCGTCAAACGAAGGCCCAAATCACTCTGGTCCAACTTTTTAGCACCATTGGTGGCTCCAGCTTCAGTCACAGCTTCCTCATCAATCAGGGGTTTTTGTTTCTCATCTCTCAGTGGTTTTTAAGGGGTTGTTCAGCATTGCAGACCTGTGAGCATGTGCTGAAGCTTTCTGCTTCCCAGGTATCCCAAAACAGAGATCCAACTCCTTTGTCCACTCACTTCAATTCTCCAAGACAATGCAAAAATATGAATGTCACAAGTCTAAACAGATTCTTAAAATATTCCTGCTGTAGACTCATTTCCAGGAGGGGATTCACTGTTCAGTCACTCAGCAGGGCACTGCCATTCCCACTGCTGAGTGACCTTTACTGCAGGAGGAAAAAGCTTTTACACAACTTGCCTTGGCCATTTCATGGAGGGAATGCATTACAGCTTCGAACTTCTAACTCTGTATGTTTGCTTAAAGGATTTTATTATGCTAATATTGAATTACTGGGCAAAATTAAACCCTTGTGTGAATAGTGTGGATTTAGTAATTAAACTGGAGCTCAGGTTACATGAGCTGCTCCTCAACAACTTCCAAGGATCCTCAGACAAGCAAACCAAAGGTCTGAGCTTACCATGAGTTAGTGCTTCATCCAGGAACAACTTTAGCCTCCTGCTCCTGAGCCCAAAAACTTTTGCTGTCTCATGCAGAAGAGCTTTGTAGGTTAATCCATTCTGACCAACAGGGTTTTCCATCAGGAGAGTTCCCACTGTTCCTTTCTGGCATTCTGGACAAGATAAAACAGCTGAGTCACTATTGGGAAGGAAGGAAATCATTTATCTGGGTAAATTGAAATTTAGGATTTCTTCTTCCATTTCATCTCTATTTCTCCATGGTACTGAGAGAAAAATTAGCAATACCAACCTACAGATATTCACTAAGTTCATGAATTACAGAGCCAAAAATATAAATGGTGACTGACAGTTTGACCAACAGAAGAAAACTACTTTACATGGGTTAACAGGTTAACATGAAATGTTTCAACAGGACATAGAAACCACTTCATGCAAAAACTCACCAAGCACCTACTGATGATCAAATCCCCTGTAAAAACCACATTTTTGGCTCCTGCAAGCTCTCAGTAGTGTCAGAAAGGGTTCGTACCAGGGCACAGGGTAAGAGCAAGTCACTGAAACAACTCAGCAGCTCCCACGTGAGCTTTCAGAGTGTCAGATTAGCAGCTGGGAAACAGAATTACACACACACATCTCTATACCCCAGAGCAGGTGAATAATACAATTCATTTGGCTTTTAAATAGCACTAAGAAATGTTTCTCAGGCTGTTTCCAATGTCCTGGTAAAGAGGTGACTCTTCATTCAAACTGGTCTGGTTTAGACTCAGCCTTTTACCATCAGCTGCACAGGTGAGCTGATGGGCAGAAACAGGGAAACAATGCCCAGAGGCTCATGTTTAACCACTGCCCCTTACCTCAAACTGCCTCTCCTTTTTCTCTTAGGAGAAGAGGGAGAAAAGCTAAATATGAACATTGTCTTTATCAGGAAGTACACACTAGGAAAAAAAAACTTTAAAAATCACCATAAAGCAATGAAAATCTCCACCTGTGAAAAGTGAGAAGGGCCAAAGCTTGCAGGACAGCAAGGGCAGGCTGTGAAGCAGCAGCCCACACATACCTTGTGGCTTTGCATTGATCAGCTGCAGGTTGATGTACTGGCAGAGCAGGGCACTGGGGGAGCTGGGCAGGGCAGGGGCTGCCCCTGCTGTCACGTGCAGAGTCTTCCCACTGAGGCCCAGCAGGTCAGTCTGGTTCAGCAGCTCTGCAACACAAAGTGACAGCAATCAGGCCACCCCAGGAGCTGACAAGGAGGCTGTCTCACTGCTGACCCCACTGCAGCAGTGGCTCCTCTTTGCCCATCCTCAAGAGCTTCTCTGTTGGAAAAATGGAATTTGTGTAGAAATATTTGGTTTTCATAATAACACAAAGGGGGTGCTTCATTTGCTGTGGAAATTAGTTCCTGTATAACATTTCTTATGCACGTAGTGACTTATGCAACAAAAATAGTTCACTAACTTCAAACAACCAAGAAATTATTCACCCAAGCCAACCTTTCCTATCTCATTACACGAAGAGCTGTGATCTTTGCTTGCACCCAGACTCCCCTGGCCAAAGCAGCACTGGGAATGTATTACTGTGCAACATCAGGATATTGATTAATATTAAATATATTTAAGTCCAGGAAAAACAAACAAGAAAAACCCAATTCAAGTCATGGTTCATGAATAAAGCCCCCTCCATGAGTATCTGTGTGTAATGCCACCACGGCTCAAGATCCAGCAGGACTCCAGCCAGGCAGATGGAGAGAATGGGGGAAGACCAGCCCCAAACCAGGAGCCCTGTCAGCAAGGACGTCAGAAGTAATCCCTGGAAGTGCTGGCAGGAGAAGCTGATGAGGTTTCCGTGCCAAAAACGAATTCTGCAGCATGGCCTCAGCCTTGAGGTCAACCAGAGCCACTGATGGGCATGGTATTAAAGATACACAGGAATAACATCACTCTCTGCTGCAAAGAACTCCAGAGATCAAATCCAGGGAAAGTTTATGCATTTCAATTCTTGTCAGAACTGTGTGTCCCTGTACATATGGAAGAGGCACACCTGGCAGCTCCAGCCAGCAGGTTTTCATTCCATAGCAGCCCTATTCCCATGTCACGGAGCCTAAGCTGTACAAAGCTCATTTTTTATCCATTCACCTGAAAGAATTTCATTTAATTTACAAATTTTTATATTTTGTAGGTTTTTAAACTTACAAATTAAAGAAACCCTTAACCCACCACCCAGCTCCCAAAAAAAGCCCCAAACCCTTAAAAAACCTAACCCTACAAAAAGGTGAACAGCAATCACAAGCTGCAAGCTCTCAAAATTCTGCCAAGTGCCACAGAACAGAGTGGGATGCACTGGGGAGCATTTACAACATTGCTCAAGGAAGTACAAAGACGTCAAGCTGCACCTAAGATTCTAAAATGTGTATTTTGAATATCAACTTTTAAGTATTTGTATACAAATTTATAATGGTTTAAAGAAAAAGAAACCAAAAGCCAAACACTGCTCTGGCCTGTCTGAGGTGCTAGGCACAAGAAGGGGATTTGCTTTTGGTTTTATTTTCTGGAAAGCAAGAAAACAACTGAATTAACAAGTGGAGAGGAATTAGCAAGATTTCATCCAATGGAAGGGATTGGGGCAGGTTTTTCCTCAACCAGCACAATCTCAAGTCACAGGAAGAGAGAGCACAGGGGAGCAGGGGGTGATAGAGCTGGGAACACTTGGCCCCAGTAATTCCCAGTTTGCCATTCCCCAGCTGGCAGCATCCCAGTGGATCCACACAGGACAAGGAGCTGCAGTAATGGGGGTTTGCTCAATTAACAAATTAGCATTTGGCATTCCAGGAGCACTGACATTTTCCCAGGGAAGAGCTCAGGCACAGTGCTGTCAGAAAAGTCTGTTCACAGAGCCCTCTTGTAAGAGCAAGAAAAAATAGATAACTTTTTCATATATATCAACAGACTTGAAGGCAAGCATATATTACAAGTGCTCATCAAAATTCTTTTAAAAGTCAGTTCTCCCTGCAGCTGGGATTTAAGTGGTAATGCTCTCCTCTAAGGTACCTTACAGCCTTTTAAAAATTGAATATTTAAAAAAAATCAGCCATCTAAAAATCATAAGGATGAAATGAAACATGAATCAAAAAGTTTGTAAGGGGATTTTTGCCCCACCTTCCTTATCACTCCCTTTTTTTTAAGTCCTACATGATCTACAGATGCATTTTTTCCCATAAACATATTGAAAGTGTTTTAAATAAATCTTTTTCAATATGGGCTACTTCCATGAAAGCTGAGTGCAAGTCTACAAGCATCTCAAACAAGGAGTTTAGAGAGTTTTCAGCAATCTACAGGAAAAAGAGTCACAGACAACTTTTTTTTACCATCTGACTTGACCTCAGCTTCTTCTCCTTGAATTTATTATTTTTTTAATGCAGAAAGAGACAAATTCTATTTTCAGTTTCTGAATGTCAGTACAAGTCCCAGAGCCTTGTTTGGGGATTGTGCAGCTCCTCAAAATACCTTAACATGCTGTTGGGGAGGAAATGTTTATCCCATTATTGCAATGCTGCACTGAAAAGCAGAGACAGGACCTATCTGAGCCTCCCTTAATACAAGAACTGCCTGATTCTGTGCACAACCCTAAGAAAACCCTCATTACAAGTAGAGAACAAGATAATAAATTACTGCAAGTAAAATGGACAGCCCTAGAAACCACAGGAAGGGAATCAGGAGCCAGAAATATGGTTTTGCTGGGTCCCAATTTCATTAACACACGTGGGAACTATGCAGAAATTACTTGTCTGGAGTGCAGGACCTCTCTCTGCAATTCCTCTTGGCTACAGCAGCTGATTCCAACCCTGCTCACCTCCAGAGGCCCTGGAACCACCAGGAGACCTCACCTGAGCTTACCCACACCAGCACTGGGCAGATAAAGCAGATGGATTGGATCCAAAGCAAACACTGCAATTCTGGTTCTGTTCTCTGACACCTTTTCAGGGCTGTTTTCCTGGCACATGCCTTGAACTGTGACTCCCCAGAGAGCCACATCAGCTGACCAACACTTGTTTGAGATGTGACAAAACTGCAACAAAAGCCAATTTGATCAACTGATCTTTCCAAGGGAATCTGGGGGGGTTCCCATCTGGTTTCCATGTGGTTAGTAAGTGGGCAAGGAAAAGACCCTGCTCTGCCCAGACCACTGACACACACTGAAAGGTGAAAATTAGGATGCCAAGATGGAAGTCCCAAAATGAATCCTCAGGAGCAAAAGTGACAGGGAAAGGAAAGGAATAAAGCCTTTATTGCTACAGGAAAGAAGAGGGAAAGTTTTACCTTTCTCCACCACTTCCTTTAGGACTTCAGCATTAATGGATTTGTGCTGCATCTTTTTATCCTATAAATGGCAGAAAAACCCCAAATAAGGAGTCAAACTACTTATAAACTTAATGAGATGGGAGTTTCCCAACTCTTCAGGGACTTTTGCAGGTCATCTCTTCCTATCTGTGGTGACAATGAATAACAGAAATACAGACCCTGCTGTGCAGGCACAGACCACACTGTTATCACTCCTACTGGGAAAACCATTTCAAGGAAAACCATTTCCTCCTTCAAAACACAACTGGAACTTGAGGAAGATCCTGAAGGATTTCCTCTAAATCCCCTTTGACTGAAAGCAAAGATTAATCCTTTTGTGTGACAGGATTGTTCAGCTGAGCTGAGCACAACCTGAAAGATTTATCACAGTGAGCTAATGGATGACACCAGATGGGAAACCCCCAAAATCCTCTTAGAAATATTCTTAAGACAGGACAAGTACAGAAACTAAGGACACACAGACTACTTCTTTATGGATGTCACTGTTGGACATGAACTGGTGATCCCCAGCAGCCCTGGGGGCATCCCAAAACAGCCAATTCAAGCACCTCCCCCTCAGATGTGCTTCAGCAGTATTTCCATGAAAAAAACACTAATAAAAGGTTTTGTAGCCATTCAATTACCACTTTTGTAGTGTTTGGGGTTGTTTTTTTTACATTCTTGTGCCTTAACAAGAATTTTTTACATTCTTGTGCCTTTGTCCAAGCTGCAAAAATATTCCGTAGGTTTTTCTAAAAAAAGAAGATATGCAGAACTCCTCAAGGTTCTCCTCAGGGTGGAAAGGCATCATTTTTCTTCTACAGATCACAGCTTGCATTCGGCTGAAGTTCTCACCCTGCCTACTGAGGCATTAGGGAAAAGAAAGCATGGAAAGGATGATGGCAGCTCGCCATCAATATCCAGCACAGCCTGGGCCCAGTGGAAACACTGAAATAAATCACATTTTGTCCTGATGAGAACTGCAATGGCAGCAAGATAACAGATGAGCACCATTTAGCAGCAGCTTTTGGAAACATGTTGATGTGACTATAAACACAGTCTCATAAGCTGAGTACTATAAAATGGAATATTTCCTTACCCATTTTCTTGTCAATTTGATATAGCTAGCTAGACAGATATAAATTACACAGTAAATAATTATACAGTAAATGACTCCTAGCTGCTGCTAGAAAGACTTTCAATTTTCCTTGTCATACTCCATTTACCTGTGTTTCCATTAAAAATCGTCAGTTTGGAATTTTTGAGACCAAAAATGCAGGAGACAGCATCTATAAGTCCAGTGAAATTCAAGGTATTATCTCCTTTTGGATTTTCCAGCAGCAACACACCATCTAAAACCAAAATTAAGAAATTAAAATGCAGTTTGGAAGCAATATCCAAGTTGTAATGATCTTCTAATGATGCTAATTACTTCCAGTGAGTTTCTAAGCCAATTAAAACTAGCAACACTGCATCTTCCCAATTTTTTTTTTTTTTTTTTACTGGGAAAGGGGAAAGAAAACAGAGAAATGGAGTGATGTGCACTTCAGATTTATGGTGTAGAAGTTATATTTGCTTTTATTAACAAGGCAGTCCCATTTCTATGTTACTAAAGCACAACCCAGAATCATATTGGTTAAAAGCTGACAGACTGTGCCCTCTGAGATGGTCACCAGCTTTTCCAGCTGGATTCATTCTCACTCAGGGAGCAGCTGTGACCACATCCAACAAGGCACACTTATTTCCATATATAAACTGTCAGTACATGCAAGAAAAACTCCCCAAGTGCATTTAGTTTTCTCTCTTTTTAATACATAACTCACCCTTGTAACAACATCACTGCACCCATGTCCATTGCCCAAGACACAGTCAGGCTATGCTCTAGTTTAAAGTATTCTTTTCATCTCTATACTTCATATCTGAGTTTTTCAAACCATCTCCTCCCCATGCAGGCCTCACCTCCTGCACAGTGCTACAGCAAGAATTACAAATCCTCAAGCACAGCCCCAAAGCCAGAGAGTGCACCCCCCACAAAGATGCTCACACACAAACTCTCCCTGGAGCAGGAGCAACAACTCCTGTCCCCACAGGAGTGTTTCCCTCAGAAGAAATCAGGGACAGGGGTGGTTTTGCTTTGAATAAAGTTATTTTCGAGGATTATTTAAAGCTCTTATTGCAGGAGAAGCTGCACCATCTTCCAAAAGAATTCAGGCTCCAGCACACCTTTCCAAACTTTTTCAGCACACCTTTTCCAAACTCTCCCTTACACCAGCCCTGACAAATCAAGCTGGGGATGTTCACTCCTACCTTGCTCTGTGCCATTGACACAAACTTTGAGGTTGACGTAGGCACAGGCTGGGCCAACAGGCTGACACAGCCCCCCTCTGACCAGTGTGATTTCCAGCTCTGATCCCTTCAGCTGGGGAAAGAGAGAGAGATTAGTGTTATTTCAATATTGCTTTATTAAACAAACACAGCAAAACCTTTTCCTTCAATAAACAACACCAAGATCTTGCCTTGCTATACTAAACGTGATTTATCATAAAACAGGGATTTTTCCCACATCTTCCTTCAGTGACAGTGCTTCAGACACCAATCTGCCTGGACCAGATGTCAGGAAAGCAGGGAATAAACAGCCTGATTTTCA
Source organism: Brachypodius melanocephalos (assembly GCA_013398615.1). Taxonomy (NCBI): domain Eukaryota; kingdom Metazoa; phylum Chordata; class Aves; order Passeriformes; family Pycnonotidae; genus Brachypodius; species Brachypodius melanocephalos. The sequence continues at coordinate 2,696,865 of VZSR01000223.1, forward strand.
CCAGTGATGAGCAGTGATGACATCCTCCCAAAATTCAATCCCAAAGCAAATCTGCCTGAGAGGAACACTCTTTCAGAGAAATTCAGAGTACTGCCCAGGGCCCTGCTCTCATTCACTGCCTGGAGAAGCCTCCACTATCCCCAGGGGACCACTGAGAATTCCCTGGGTCACAGCAACCTTGGGACCACCAGCCTTTGAGTATCTCCCCAGAAGGTACCAGGGACCCCATCAGACCTGGAGCCCTCCAGGAAATCCAACATGGTTTTCAAAAAAAGATCCAGAAATCACCCATATGAACAACTGGTACTAAAAGACCATTTAAGCCTCTTTTTTGTAAATTTAGAGATGGTCTTTGACAAGAGACATAGTCCAAAGGGTGACAGACAAATTTGGAAGTGTCATTCTTTACTGAAGTCTTATTACAAAGTAGAGAAAAACACTTATGCAGTAACAAATGCCATTCTGTGTTTATCCATTCTACCAACTATTCAGAATTCATTTTTTAAGTACCTGCTTTTATGGCCCAATAGTTTCTGAGAAACTGCCTTTTTTTTTTGTCTTTGGAAAAGTCTTTTCTGTCTTTGGAACAAGGCTTTGGGAAAGCAGCTCAGAATTAAAGCCTTGTATCAAAAACTGATCCAGGATAATTTCCCAGAAGTAATTATTTGAATGCAATCACAATAAATGTAAAAAGGACAGAGTGCATTTCTTTTTTGTTCCAGTCCTCACATATATTCAACACCAAGCAGACTCCTGTTACTCTTCTGAATAACTTCCAGAAACGTGGAGGAATGATCTTGCCACAGCTGACTGAACTTACACCCTCCCAGGAAAGGATTTCTCAGGAAGGGCTTCCTCATGTCACAGTTCTCCATGTGACAAAGAAGCTGCAGCAGAACAGGGAGTCAAGCATCTGCCCAAAGCAATCCATCTCTGCAGCAACAGAGACTTCCAAGAAGCACTTGACAGTTGCACTGAAATCTCACTCATCTGTTTCTCTCTGCAACAGCTATTTAAAAGTCTGAGTGTGTGACAAACACTTCAGAGGCACATCAAGCCCAGGAGCACAGAAAAGGCTGCAGCAGGCACAGAGCACCTCCACAAGGAAGTTCTCTGGGGTGACTGTCCCTGCCAATGGTAGGGGGAGGAACTACAGCATCTCCAAGGTCCCCTCCCAAACCCATTCTGTGATTCTATAATGAGACTCCTTAAAATAAAGTAATAATGAACAAGTGCATGACATCTGTGCCTCCATCTCCCACGCACAGACTGCACCCTCTCAGCACTCAGGACTGGCAGCATCTCACGGAATCCTGGAGTGGCTTGGTTGGAAGGGACTTTACCTCAGTGACCATCTCATTCCACTCTTCCTGCTGTGGGCAGGAACACCTCCCACTGTCCCAGACTGCTCCAAAGCCCCAATGTCCAACCTGGCCTTGGGCACTGCCAGGGATCCAGGGGCAGCCACAGCTGCTCTGGGCACCCTGTGCCAGGGCCTGCCCATCCTCACAGGGAACAATTCCTTCCCCATTTCCCATCCAGCCCCACCCTCTGGCAGTGGAAGCCATTCCCTGTGTCCTGTCCCTCCATCCCTTGTCCCCAGCCCCTCTCCAGGTCTCCTGGAGCCCCTTTAGGCACTGAAAGGGGCTCTGAGCTCTCCCTGGAGCCTTCTCCTCTCCAGAAAGGAAAAGCAGCCCAATTCCCTGCTCATGGTTTTGTCTGAAACATCCTCTCTGCCAAGGTTTCAAGGAAGCTCTCTCAGCTGGATGCCCACAATGAGACAACTGCATTTCTCTAAACTGAGCTATCAACAGCCCCCCAGACCTGGCTGGCAGAACAGTGTCATTTAGTGAAGATTTCTGTGGATTTTCTCTGTCTGAAATCCAACATTTGTGCAAATGCATGGCCTGACCTACAAACCATACCTGGGGTCACACACCAGCTCATCATCTCCAAAACTGAAAGGATTGTCTGGTTTTTGCTGACATCCAGATGACAGCATCAGCCATCAGTTCTATCCACAAAAACCAGGTCAGGTACCTGCTGTCAGGGTAAGATTTCATCTCTACACACACAGCATTATTTACGACTAAACCAATACACTCATCTTCCCACAATGGTTTTCTTCACTAAAATAAACTAAATTAGATTTGGGTAAGAGTAAAGTAAGCGTGGGGGGAACAATACTTGTACAGGCATGAAAGTTTTCATGGAAAGCAAGAGTGAACTAGCACTAAAGCTCAGGTAGAGGTGATTTGAGGCAGGCAATCAGACACGTGCTTCCCAGCACTGTATTTCCAGTTGCTTTTACATTCCAATTCAGATTTGATGTTGACTTTGCATCAAACTGTCCATCAGAAGTATCAAATAAGTACTTAGAAAAAACTTAAAGGGTTTTCAGTGATGTCTCAACCACAGTATTTACTTAAGTGTTTTCCCCCTCTTTGTCACTACATGAAGCTGATAGTTTTGAAAAAGGCCAAACAGGGCTTTGCTTCAAATCTGTACAACTTCAGAAGTGCCATTAATAACTATAAATAATTTCCTTTACACATTAAGATGGATGAAATGTGCCTTTTCCTCCTTTCCTTTCAGCTATTCCCTGCCTTCCCAGCCATTCTGCACATCAAATTTCAAGTCTGATAGATCCTACACTCTTGTGTAAATTAATCTTTGTTTTGCAGCAGGACATTTACATTGAAGAGTAGTTCATTCACAGTTCTGCTAGGAAAGTCTTGAGTAGAATAAGTCTCAGGAAAAACATGGCAAAACGATCACCAAATAAGTGAAAAAAAGCAACCAAAGAAAACAATAGAAATTGCTGCTGATTTGAACTGTGAAACTAAACTTTTACAACAGACAACCTCAGCAACACAGGGCAGAGGAAAAAACATCCTGAAGTATGAAACAAGTTGGTCTTAAGCCAAATTCAGCCACGAAGGAGAAGTTCTAGTACAAAAGTCTATTAATCTAAAAAAATCAGAGCAACAACATTTGGGCTGTTCAAACAACACACTAATCCAAGTACAAATAACTGTGTATAAGTTCAGAAAAACAAATTGCCTCAGTTATTTACTTTGGTATCCAAGCAGTTTGATTTTCAAAAACACCACGCATACAGAACCCAACTCCTTTCTTTTATAAGCCAAAAAGGACTAATACAGAAAGTTATAAATAGAAAACAGTATCTGCTCTATCCCACAAATAAATATTGACACCATTAGTCTTTAATTGGAGCAGCTTGCTGGGTTAAAAGCAAATAATGTGAAATATGCAAGCAGAGCTTTTCCTTCTTACTTGGGTTGTTTCCTGGATGAGAACTTCCTTTGAGGTAGGCACCGGGTAAGGCTTCAGGTCTGCCTTTATTGTGGCAAAAATGAACTCCGAGTGTTGCTGGATGACGGTGTCCAGGTATTCCCCCTCTGGCAGGGCCCTGTAGTACACTGTGATCTCATCTGTGGGGACCAGGTTCCTCTGCAGGACACACAGACACATCATTACTGACAGCATAACCACAAACCAAGAGAGGAGTACCGGTCAAGTTAAGAAAAAAAGGTGTTTTTCAAGCAGTTGTTAAAAGCTTCCTCAAAAGACTTAGAAACAACCCTTGTGCAGAAAAACCTAGAATCTTAAAACATGGGAGTGTAGGCAAGATTAAGTATATTGATACTCATTAGAGTGAAAATAAATTATGGCTTTATGTCATTACAGAACTAAATTTAAATAAATCATCCAGTAACACATGGGAGAATTTTCATGGCCACAATCCTTCCTGGTTATATTTTATAGAGAAATAAATCCTCTTAAGTTTTATGTATGTAAAAAGCATTAAAATATATAAATGTACATAGGTGTGGATATAGGTATTTAAAAAAACACTACATGTGTATATGTATATATATATATTGTGTATATGTATATATATAATATATATGTATATATTAAAAAATCCATGCAGATTTTATACATATATATAGAGATAGATATATATATATATAGTAAAAAATAGCTATTTTGGTAAAAATTTTTAGTTTTTCAGTCTTATGCTGAAGAAAGGTCCTTTCCAGCACAGGCTTTTCTGTGAATCTATGATTTTTGCAGCCTTAACTGCACAGATATCTTTTCCAAAATAACACGCCCCACGAAAATTTTCCCTACACATCCTTTAGAGCTCTTTCAAGGGAATCCAATCAGAAAGCCATGCATGAGGACTAAATGATACAGGGCTTCAGGTTTAATTAAAAATGCAGTCTCTGCTGCACATTGCTCAGCTTGCTGTAAAGGAAATGAAAATGTCTTGTCCCAACCCACCGGTTGCTCACCTTCTTGCGAAGCTTCTGGATGCGATTGATCACTTCCCGGGCAACCCCTTCATCCACCATGGACTGGTCTGGGGTCACATCCAGCAGCACCAAAACCTGAAAAATGCACAGAGCACTGATGAACGGGGGACAAACTGGAAATAAGGTGGAAGTAACACTCTCAGGAGCTCAGGATGCTTTTGGAGAGCTCCCCTCACATAAAATATGATGGTGGAGAGAGTATGGAACAGATTCACAGACTCCTGGAACATGCTGAACTACCTGAACTAACAAACCCAAGCCAGCTTTCACCTCACTATTCTCCCATTGCTTCCTGAGGAACCCTTCCCCTAATCAAAAAAGAAAGAGAGGAAAATACCTGAGCATCAGAGTGTGCCTCGAACTGGGCAGATCCCTCTGTCATCTGATACATGAGACGCAGATCTTCCCCATGGAGTTCGTGTCCTTCCACAACAATGCTGCCTGCAGGGTTGGCAGATGGAGAGCATCTCTTACCATCCAAGTAAAACCCCCAAATGTAAATTCAGAAAGCTCTAACTTCAAACACATGCAATACATATCTTGGCAATGCAGTCAAACAGCAGCTAAGCACTAGTAAGCAGCACTGAATTATCCCACATTCCCATTTTTCACAGAAGCACTTCTCCAGGCAGCAGAGCTCACTAAAACACTTCAGCAACTGTTTGTGTGGAACCATCTGAATGGAATAAAACTTAAAAATAACCTGTTATACTCCACCAACTCCAAATTTCCATTTAAGCCGTTCGCTAAACAGATATAGCTGCAAAATTCACACCCACTTGTAACTCTGGAACCCAAGGAATGCTTTTAGAACAAAAGCTACTGCACAAGTACTCAGTTCCAATCTGATCCAGACTCACAGAAAACTTATTCTCTGCTTCATCTTGGCTTTACAGTAGCACTTAAAATCAGAGAACATCCTGAGTGGGAAGGAACCCACAGGGATCACTGGGTCCGACTCCTGGCCAGACACCCCAACAATCCCACTCTGTGCATCCCTGGGAGTGTTGTCCGAACAATCCCAAAGTTCTGGCAGCTTTGGGGCTGTGCCCATTCCCTGGGAAGCTCAACACCCTCTGGGGGAAGAACCTTTTCCTATTATTCATCCTAAACCTCCTCTGAGAGGAAAGAACAGTTTAACAGAACGGTTTAAGATCAGTGTTTGAGGCCATTTCTGATTTACTGTCAGAAAAATACTGCAAATAAAAAACCTCAATTTTCTCCTCCTAACAGCTGAATATGGATAGCAAGAGGGAAGTAAGCCTTAAGCTCCCCTAAGCCCACCAAACAATACCCTGCTGTCTTTGAGTGTTGGATCTAGTTTTTCCAAATAATGGGGTGGGACTGCTGGGAGATGTTCTTTGAGCATCATTACAGGGTGAGATAATCGAAAGATAGCAACAAGCTCACATCTTATCATCAGCACCCGAAGATCTTTTTTACAAGAGCTTTTAAAAGTTTTCTAACCAACAGCAAATTGTCAAGAGCTTACAGACATCAGCATAAACCAATTATTAAAACTACACATATACCTTATATCTGACAATAGGTGCTTGTTTCATATTTTTTGCTATTCAGGAACTTTTTATACTCTTCCATAAACAAAGCACAAAGCCTCATTATTAAACTTTTCTATTAT
>VZSR01000223.1:2712736-2726553 GCA_013398615.1 Brachypodius melanocephalos
AAAAAAAAAAAAAATCCCAAAGTAGGTTTGTAAAAGAGATTAGAGTGTCATGTCACAGTACACAAATTCACTGCATCTCATTAAGATCTGCCTGACTGAATACAGAGTTTATGCAGAGAAATAAATTGAAAAAAAAATCTGTTTATTAACCCTCTCCAAATGAGACTGCCACTCAATTGATGAGCACACGATGTTATCTTCATCTAACACATGACAACAGCATTGCATACCAACACTGCTGCCTTGGAAGTCTTGCCACTGTCGTTTTCCAACAGCAACTCCCTTCTCCTGCTTGGGAAGATCTTCTCACTTTGTAAAGATGGTCACTGACACATCCCTTTCTGTCAGCTTCAGCTTCCTCTCAGAAACCCAGAGCACAGAATTCAAGTTTCTAGCCCCATATTCACCTTCCTACAAATATTTCTTTTTAAACCATGCGCTGATCCAAGATCCCAGGTTCCCAAACTCCCAAATGAATTTTCTGCTGTCCCTCAGAGTATTTTCCTCTTCAAATGCAGCACATAAATTTGCATAGGCTCTGCTTATTTCTGCTTGGCAACACATGAAACTCGACACAAACCCACCATCAAATTTCAAGGGTAACAACTTGCAGGAAGAAGCCACATTTTCATCAGTGAGAACCAGCTTTTATCATACTGCTGGCTTGGGTAGCTTGAGGATTCTTTCTTCCTTTAATGAAATGTTCTTAGATGAGCTCACACGAATTCTGCTCGTATCAAACGACCTGGTTTACAGCACAGCAAGACAAACTCACTGTGCTGGTCTTGGTGAGGGTGACCATCACATCAGCCAGAGGGGGAAAAGCAAGAGATGATGCAGTGCAGGATTGTCCTGTGTCCTCATGAACTCACATCTGGCATTTAGCTATTGCCTTATCATCTGGTATCCCACCTAACACCTTCCTTCCCAAGCCTAAGGCTTCTAAAAATTCTCCTGAGAGCAACTTAAGATCACAGGCATTGAGGAGGGTTATTTATTTATTCATGAACAGGAGTAAAAATGGCCAAAGCCACCTTATTTCCAATATCTGGGCTTCCAGGGTCCTCAAATGCCCCAAAACCTCTTCAAATCCCACGGTGACTTCATCTGCAAATTTATCAGCTCCTTCAAGGGGTTCCTGCAACATCTCCTCTTTGCAATTAAGTGTCCCAACGTAATGTGAGCATCAAGAGGTATGGGATGATGAAAAAGACAACACGTAGGACAAAAAACCTGGACAATATCTTCTTACAGCTTTCCTAATACCATCCATTCTGCTGCACACACTCCCTCAGCACGATTCCAAAGAAACTCTCTCTGTGGAACTACGCCAGGGAAAAAATTTATTGCCAGTGCTCATGTACTTCTCAAAATCATTTTATTCAGCTGACTTGAGCGCTGCCCATTTTATCCCCCTTTTTTTTAGAGCTTCTCCAAATTCTATTTGGCTTCCTTTTCCCTGCTGTCTTTCAGGGACTATTATAATATTATTAATTGCTTCAAGCACTGCAGCAGACGTTGTTACAGCAACAAGCTCCATGACTGAGCTCACAGGATTAGCTGTGACAAAAAAAGCCTCATCACTTCTTGAAATCTCATGAACAAGCAGAGCAAAATCTGACTTAACACCCATGAAAGCAGCATTCCATGGATTATGGCAGCTGGTTAAAGATTTCCTTCCTTTTATCAAAGTCTTTCATGGAATTTGGGCATCTCTGTATGGAAAGTCAAGTTCTGCACTCAAACATGAAACACCCCCAGACCCTCTGAGCAAAAATGCATACCTGCCATTTCAGCTTTGAAGAACTGGATGAGGGACTGGGTGAAAGAAAGAATCCATTTATCCATGATGTTATTGCTCTCCTTAACTGTGTTCTCATTGTAAAGGAATTCTCTTCCCTCATCCTATCACAAAAAAACACAAAGCACATTTCCAAGTCATCAGGGTATATAATCAAACCTCTATATCCAATTACCTGTCAGCCACTCCTCTTTTGGCTTTTTCCCTGAGTTACACTGGTTTCCCACTAGCAAACATGAAATTCCAGACACAGGTATGTAAGAGCAGGAGCTGTGGAAAACCCAGGGCTGCCTCACCACAAGCTTTAACTGCAAAGGAGCCTGGTGATTTGGGCCTGTTAAAGCAGATAAAAAGCAGTTATCAATCCTTTCCCCATGTGCAGGGTGATCCTCAGCCTCCAGACACAGGGTAGGATCCTTGAATTTACACAGCTCCTTCATGCAGGAGGAACTGAGGCATTCCTAAGGAATTCACCACGCAGACCATCAGGCCTAGACACAAGGCTGGTGTATTTTTAAGAACATGTGACAATTTCAACACATGAACACACAGATGAATGCAGCAAACTGAACAAACAGGTGGAATTTGTAGCATCCACTGTGCACACAGTGCATTTCTGCTGCTTTCTGGAGCACTGATGTTTGCAGCCATCTGAGGAATGGCATCACTTTGCTGCTTTGCTGCTTCTGCAAGCAAGACCACATCTCTGCCTGCTCTGACTCTTTCCCACATTCTTACAACAGGTTGGAAAAAGGTTTTGGGGGGCTCTTTATTTTATTTACAAACAGTATTTCACAGCTGGTTTTAAAAGCCTTTAGACTTTCTCTTCCCTCTGTTTGGATTATTCAACCCAGAAACTACAGATCCACTTTCACAGCACAAAGGAGAAGATTCATAGGAAAGAAATGCAGAAGAAAAGCAATCCCAGTGTGAGGTCAGCAGTCATTAATCAACTACAACTAAAGGGGGAATTACAATAATCATTAAATCACTATTATACCTGATCCAGGACACTGGGATTTTACTTTGTCTCTTGCAGGAAGCTGAACACAATGAAGAAGTTGCTTGAACCTGTGCATGAAATCTAATTTAAGCATTATCACCTCCAATAGTTCATTCTTTCACCTAATATGGTGCATAGGAAGGATTTTGCTATTTAGAAAGAAAAAAAAATCCCAATTTATTTGGGATTACCAAACCTATCTCCTTAAGCACCCGGATTTTGCATTGGGGTCTTCCATCCCCAGTTGAGCTAACATTCCAAGATTTAATGGGATCACAGCGAAAAGCCATGAAAGTCACTTTAGACAACTCAAAAGTCACACAGGATAAACAAGTGTATTTTGAGGGTAACATCTAAGTTTGTCTGATGAATGCTCTCTAGGGATCCTAATAAAAAAGACTTGTTAAATATTAGGATCTGGAGATAGCAAACTTTCTTCTCCAAAGAGGTTGCTAAAACAGATAAAACTCAATTGTTTAAGTCAGCTGTTTCCTGTACTGGTTTTTGAATTCTGCTGCCTTTACTGACTCAAATGACAGCTCTCCACAGTGACCAGGCTGCCACTGCAACTGCAGGTGTAGTATAAGGTTTGGAATTTTCATTTAGCTCCCACTCTCCCATAAAAGCCTGCACTAAACCTGCTGTCATTAATTTCAGCGGAAGGATTAAAGTTGGTTTCAATAGGAACTACACAATATACACATCAAATCTTCAATTTTAATGAAAAATTACCAAGAGAAATTTTAATCTTGCTTTCACACTGAAAGTGTAGAAACTCCTGTCACTCATCCAGCATTTTTAGTAGACTTCAAATGTAACCTGTAAGTCTAAAGCATTATTGCTTTTGTGATTTGCCTTTCTTTCCATTTCATTTCTGAATCTTTTTTTTTTCTAAGTTGCATTTAAATAGAACTTTTTAAAAAATTACTGTCATGTTACAGAAGATCATCTCCTTGCTGTGGTTAATGTATTCAGGACTGAGTACTCCCAAGTTAAGAATTTTAATGCAGATTCATGATTAAGTCCCTGTAAATGAGTTAGCTCCAGAAAGTGTCACAGTGAAAGTGAAAATCGCTTTCCTGGCTCATTTGCAGTTCTGCTCATGTTCAGTGTGTGGGGGGCTGAGCACTGAGCTCAGTGCAGAGGAGCTTGGCAGTCAAAGGACAGAGCCTGGGGGACAGATTCCCCTGGGACAGAATCCCCCCTGGGACAGAATCCTAGGATCCCCCTGCACTGGAGCTGTGCTGGCCACACCACACAGAGGAACAGCAAAGAAAAAGCAGCAGCACTAAGGCAGGAGCAGTGGGAAAACCACCAGGAAAACCCAGCCAGGGACATCTCAGAAGAATCAAGCACATGAGGGTTGGGCTGGTGTTCCCAGGGTGTGAGGAGCAGCAGGATTGCTCAGGGTGTCCTGACCCCACAAACATCAGCTCTGGAGCTCCAATTTCCCAAGTCTGAATGCAGCAGCGTGCCACTGATGTGAAATAAAAGGGACTCAACAGCACTCTAATCTGAGAAATGAGAGCTGGCATGTCTTGGCAGTCCCCTACCTTCCTCTGCTCCTTTCTATTTAATAAACTTGGTCAAGAAGAGAAAGATTCAGGTGACTACAACTTAATAAAGCATGGTACAAACAGCAAATAACAAATTAAGAGCAAGTATAATATAGAACATGCTCTAACTTAGACCAAGTAAGTAAAGATCAGGTGTCCTCCAGAGTCCAGACCTCCCTTCCAATCTGTATTTCCCTCCAATGCTGATTCCCTGTAACCCTGAAGAAGCAGAAAATCCCCTGCCCTGAGCCCCCCCCGAGCTGTACCTTGTGCTGCAGGATCTGGACATTCTGCACCAGGAAGCGATAGGCGTTGTACCAGGGCAGGAACACATCCTTCAGGATATCCCTCACCCCCTCCTCCTTGAACCTCAGGTTTTCTGCTCTTACCACGGGAGAATTGATCAGGTACAACCTGCAGAATAAGAGCACAATACTTCAAAGCTTCAAACTGCACAAACTGAACATAAAACCATTTATTAGTAACTGCTACAGGAGTTTTCCTAAGATGCTGCATATAGAATTTGAATTGAAGTTTTCTTTTTTTACTCTAGAAGTTAACTGAAGTGCTAACACATGCTCAGATGCCATCACAGTGTAAAACATCACCTTTGGGATGGTACCTATTGTTTTGGTAATATTTTGAATTCCTTAACCACTGCCCAGTATCCTTCTACTCATTCTTGTTCATCTCCTCAATTACAAAAAGAACTAAGGAGCAAAACGAAACAGGCAAATTCAAGGGAAAGAGTAGAAATCAACGTTTTCAAGAAAGACAGCCTCAAAAGGGAACAAAGGATGTACTTCCTACAATACAAATGTGCCTCAGCTCCAGAGACAGCTCTGAGGGACCAAAGCAGAGGATCCAGGTGACACCAATCACTTCTACAAGGGACAGAAATGTCCCTCAGCTTCTTTGATGTCTCTGAGTTTAAAAATAACACCATCTTTAAGCTTTATCCCACCTTCTTTCCCAAATAAACATTCTGTCTTCAGAAATAAACTGGGATCTATCAAGTTAACTCAAAGAGAAACCAGGACTTACTCAGGTATCAAAACAACTTGGACACAAACTTGATTTAGATACACTTCATTTAATTTTCCAAATATGAAAACCAAACCAAACTTTTTTTTTCATTTTAAGGATTGTGGCATTTTTCAACCCAAATTTATTAACCTATTTTCTCACATCTTCAAACTTTTAAAATCATGATTCTAAACTAATATAACTTTACAGGCACTTCCTTTAGGAGGCTTTAAAATCTTAATGGGGTTTGACACAGCACATTCAAGAATACCAGACCATAAATTCTTCAGGAGAGAGGGCTTCTTGCATTAAAACTAATAGATAAAAATAGAGCTGCCAGAATAAACAGACAGTAATGCAGTACAGAAATGGGCTTTTTCAGTACTGGATTTGAAGAAAAAAAAAATTTAAACACAGATTGATAGAATGGCTTGGGTGGGAATGGACCCCAAAGATCACCCAGGTGAATTTGTACCTGCATTCAAATTATAAATTTACAGAAGCACAGAACAATTCATGGAAATGAACCTGTAAGTCCTTAATGAAACTAGAATTTAAGTCTATCCTTAAACCACACCTTCCTTCCATCACAATTGTTTATGTGCCACACTTTGGTGGTGTTGTAGTATTGTTTTTGGAGGGGTTTTTTTGGTTTAATAAAGCAGCCCTATGCTACCTTACAATATGTAAATGTTAAAAGAAGAGCAATTTCCTCAATTACTCCAATTCAAAGACATGTTTATTCTATGAAAAGAGAAATAAGGCACACAAGAAAACAAGAGTTCCATCAGTTTAGTTACACCCAGTCAGTTACCCACTGGGCAGAAAATAAAAACCTTCCTCACATCAAGCAAGTGTTATTGACTTTGCTGACAATGCATGAGAAAAAAGAAAGCAATCTCCTCTTCACCCCTCTAAAGCAGCAGCTTGTTGCGTTCTTTCTTCTGCATTTTAAGAGCAGGGTGAGAGGAGGATGTGACTCCTCACTTCTAACAGCAATCCTCCCCCCAGCACAGAGGAAAGAAATGCCATGAGCAGCAAATTCTTCCTGAGATAGCTCAGCCTGGCCAGGTCTCCAGCTCAGGTCTCAACAATATTGAAATGTAACTGGTTTGGCCCTTCTTACAGATTTCACTCATGATTCAAAGTTCATAAAGCCTCAAGTTGAGTTGTTAAATTTACTGTGCTGTTATTTCTGCTGTTCGCCCTTTCTACTCAATTCCATATTCATTTCACCAACTTATATCTATATTTTCCACTGATCTATTTATCAAGCTACTGCTGAGAATACTTCAAAGCTGGAGCTAGAATATACATATATATATATTTGTGTACTGCAAAAGCTAAAGTAACTCTGCAGGGAAACAGTGCCAAGGAAAAAAACCCTCAGTTGTAGCTTTTTCTATAAACAGAGAACATCAAGCACCTCAGAAAAGGGAGAGAAGTGAATTGCAGAGCTCCTTCCAGAAATGAGCCCAGGCTGCAATGCTTTTTACTCTCTGTGTGGGTGTAGGTATAAATAAATGTGACATTAAAGAATGAGTACACTGGCAGAAAAATGAATTAGCTTCTTAGAAATTTAAAAAAAAAAAAGAAAGAAAAAAAGAAAAAACCAAAACCATGAATAATGGAAGTGTAACTTCTGGTGTTTGAAAATTTTTTGGTTTGTTTATAAAAAAGGCCTTTTTTTTTTTTTTTTCAACAGACACATCACCTGTGATTTAAAATTCTCCACCATGAGTAACTCCAACCCTTTTCACTTTTATTATTGCAGCTACCAACTCAGTGCTACCCTGCTAACACACCTTGTTTATTTGTAAAGAGCAACCTTGATTAAATTTAGGAACTCTACCCAACTCTCCATTGTAAACATGTACTAGGTCTTTTAAATGCTGAAGCTTGAAACAATTAGAACTTCACATCGATTCTTTTAAATCATCCAGAAGCAACAACCATCTTCTCCCCAAATAAACTTTCAGCTCCCATTCAGCCCATCAGTCCTGTGCACAGCTGTAACACACAGTGTGTGAGAGTTGAAAGGTTTCTTATATACACAAGAATTACAGGGCTCCAGAGAAATGCCCAAGTAGTGCATTCCTGCAGTTACTAAAATGACTTTTATGTACCTTTACCTCAAGGTACCACTTGATGCATGCAGTCAGTGCACTAAGCCAAAGCACCAAGTGACTGGCTAATTACTTTAGATGTTCCTGTAATTTTAATGAACCACTTGAACTGTGTTTAATCTCTGTTTGACCAGGACAATTTATCTACATATATTAGGCTGCTCCACTTCTGCTCTTCTGGTGCCACTGCTGTTAGGTGCAAATTATGTGCTTGCAGCCACAAAAACAAAGCACTTTCCCTCTAGAAAATGTACAGTGCAAACAGGAAACAAATGGTTTGTGCATTATGCACAGACCCTTCTCTAAGCCAATGATTCAACAGTGACTTTGGAGTGTTGTTATCAAATATTTTATTCATATTTTCACTGTCTCAACTCAGACTATCAGTGCTGGAAGAGCAGCTCCCTTGAGCTTTAGAGAGGGAGACATGCACTGCATCCAGTTCTTTGGAGTCATCCACTCTTGCAGCTTCTTCTGTCACAGTGGTTTAGAAGCTTCTAAAATTAACTTTTTTCCTGCTGCTAATTGTCAAACCTCCCCTCAAGCAGCCTCTTGGTATGGATCTGCCATGATCACACATCCCATCCCACTGAACACCCACCAAAGAAATCCTACCTGAGGGCATCAGCTCCATAACTGTTCACGATGTGCATGGGATCAGGATAATTCTTCTTCCTTTTGCTCATTTTCTGGCCATCACTAGAAAACAGCAGAGTGTAGGCATCAATTCCCAGAACTCTTGTAATACATGGATAAAGAAAAAAAGCCCTTCAAATCCAGCTCAATTCTTCTGTCCTAGTATGTTCCTAGTGGCACAGACATAATTAGAGATACCTACATATTAGCACATCGTTTCTGTAGGACTGTTGAACCTACAAAAACAACTGAATAAAAAACCAAAACCCAACCCAAGAGGCTCCCAAGTTACAAATCTAAGCAGGAAACCTGTCCTTCCTACCCAACCTGAGGAAAGACACACTTGTTTTGAATCAACCCCTCCAGCCCACTGGCAAAGCTTCATTCAAAAATAAAGGGAAACAAATATAATTAACTTTAAATTGCATCTAAAACTACAGTTATCATCCTCTTTACTCTGCATACCAGGTAGAATTTCTTTCCTCTTCTAGTTATTAATTTTCTCTCTCAAAGCAGGACTAATCCCGCTGGAAAGAGCCCAGTGCAGCACGGTGATGTGTGAGCCTCTCGCTCTCGGATTCCTCTTATCTCCTGCAGCACTGATATCACCCTGGCAAGTCTTAACAGCTCCAAAGCCCATTGCACACCCCCTTTACAATTTACACGTCTTATCTGAAACATTCTTTGACTAAAAACCTGCTCAGAAAGGAGCTGATTGACACCAACCTGGCAAGGACAAGGCCATTGACAATGACATTCTTGAAAGGAGGCCTCCCAAAAAGAGCAGTGGACAGCACCAGCAAAGTGTAGAACCTGAAACAAGAGGCAACATAAATGGGACTTCATAAATACACCAAGCTAAAGCCTGTCTTCATTACAAAATAAATGGTTCATTATGCTGCTTTCCTCCAGCAAAGATAAATTTTAAGTCTGGGAAACATTTATGTGGCAGCAGAGTGAGAAGAGGAGCTTATTGAAAGTAGATTTTCCTATCTGAAGCACATCATGTTGTTTGCTCAGCTGGGATCTACGAGTCCAGGAAGGCAGAAAAATTCTAATAGGAAATATTAGGAAGATCATGAGAGAAAACTGCAGCATTTTCCCTCTTTAGAACAAAAAAAGGGAATTCTGTCCCTGAACAAATTTCCTGTTTGCTTACTGCAAACCTCTGAGCACAGATCAGTCAGGACCAAACAGAGCACTCAGGACCGGCACACTTTTGTGTGTTTGTGTGTTAATTGTGTATTCTTCAGCCTGACAGGCAATGGAACATAGTACAAAAGTACAAAAGCAAGTTATCAAAAATGGGAGAAGCCTCCTTCCAATCCTGTCAAAGGTTTGCTTGGAAGGAGGTTGTGGTTGCCTGCTTAAATCAGCCCTCACTAGGAAATAAGAGAATGTTCCCACAACAAAGGGCAGCAGTGGTTCCTCCCCATTCTATTTGAGGTGTTTACAATCACAATATAAACTGGGACACTTTGGAAATCAGTGCTGGAACCAGCACAGGCACCAATTGCTCACAGGCTGATATATGATTGTATCTGGGAAATTAAGTGGAAGTGCAGGATGATGTGATAATTTCACACTCAGGAGGCAGAGCCTTCACCAAAGGAGGGATGTGTGAGCTGCTGGAACTGCACTGTTGGTAATTACTTTGAAGAAAGTAGCTGGAGGGTGGGCCACAGCTTTGCTGGTTCCAAACAGGCATCACACTGACAACTGCTTAGCAACCTTCAAAGACAAGGTGATTAGAAAAAAGCTGTAATAAGGCACAGGAGGTTATGTCTCAGAACTACGTATTTGCATGAAGATTTAGTGGAGAAATACTTCAGTGGGGGGAAAAAAAAAATCCATCTGTATGTTCCAAAGTTGTTTTTATCAAAAAGCAGCCTGTAATTGCAAAAGCATTATTCTGACACTTGAGGGTCCTCTGCAGAGGTTGCTGTGTGCATTTATTAAGTGACTTCCATGACAACTCTGATGCTTATCTCAGACAGGCCCCTAACTCTCAAAATCACCTCAACTCCCACTGCAGGATACAAATTCTCTTTATTAAACTGCATTTTAATTTCATGAATTTCAACCATTGCCGCTCCACTTGCGCTCAAACGTTTGCATTCAAAATCCCTGTCTTGATTTTTAACTTTCTTAAGAAAACCCCTGAACACAAATATCTGACCATTCACTCAGGTGACTGACACCTCAAGCCTACAGGGCTGAAAGTTCATAACAAACACAGCAGTTTTTCCTCTGTACTTACTAAAAAAGTTTCTCATTTAGAGATTCTCAGCACTTTCTGCAAACTGGTCACAATTTCTCCTATTAGATTACCCAAATCTGCAGGTGAAAAGCACAAAGCAGAAGCAACTAGGAAAGATTTCAATATTGTTTAGGAATTCCTAATTCTCTGCATTAGGAAAATTGTGCAGGCAGACTGTGGGCACTGAAAAAAATGCAACCAAGGATGCATCTCAAATTTTATGTTCAAATTGTCAAACCCAAAGAGCCTCAGCATGAGGTGCCTTAGTTGATGACAGCTGTAAGACTGAAAACCTGTGATCCACATATTCTGATGGAACTCTGAGGATTCTTCCTCAGGTTGTGCTTTTAAAATTCACCTCATTCGCTGAATACTCCAAAGCAGTGTCTTTCTGCAGCTTGTTTTTGAATTATCTTGTCCACATTTGTTTCCTGAAAACTTCCTCAATTTCTCTGCTGCTTCACCTTCCATTCACCAAACCTCAGACTGTTCCTAGGTATGTCCTTACAGATAAATAACTGTCAGTCAAACAACAGTAAAAAAGCCATAACAGGGACAGAATTTCACTCCTTTGCTCTCCTTTCCACCTAGGAGAAAACAGGGAGGGAATCTTTTCTCCTTTTTCTCTTGAACAACTGTGGGTAAATTCATGATCCTGTGATTCATGCCAAACCCTCCAGCTGTGAATTCCTTATGGGCCACCACATTCTGACCACAACCCTAAATCCTGCTACATTTCCCTGTGCAAAGGCAGAGCCTTTCCTACCACTCTGCCTGGACTGCCAGTCTTTCAACCCAGCTACTCTTAAGATTTTGTCCTGTGGCTTTAACAAATAGAATTCAGCTGTTTCTCTATCCATGCAGAAAGTCATCAAAAACATCACTTTCCTGGACAACCACCTTTGTCACATTAATTTTCCCCTTGTCTCCCTTGATTTTTTTCTCCTATTCTGTGGAGTGAGCCAGAAGCCACCAGAGCTGCACCTCCTGAGCCTTTCCCCACCTCCCAGTCCTCTGAGCTGACACAAAACCAATCTCCATTCTCAATCTTCACACTTTGTACAGGATGTGCTAAACACAAATCACATCCTGTGCTCTCAACACCTCAGAACTCACCTGCCCCTTGATCTCTTTGACCTCACATTAATTCCTTCTGTCTCTCACACATCAAAAGTGCTCCACTACAAATCACCCAGCACTTGCTGGTGGCAAAGCCCCAGCTCATTAACAACCTGGGAGCAGCAGGAATTGAGGCAGGAGTTTTGATTTCCCACCACAAACAGGTGAAACACACCTGGCTCTGGGTAAGACTCCCAGGAACTCTCGTGCTGAAGTTAAGAACAAAAAGTAATCTGCCCCAGACTGAAAAGGGAAAGCCTCTTCTTGCACTCTATGGCACACAAGTCTGAGGGCTCACACCAAATGTCTCCATCCTGAGTTCTCCCATTAAAAAAAAAAAAAAGCATTGTTTTCTAATTTTTTCCACAGAAAAAGAATAAAGAGGAAAAATTAAGTTTTTAATTCTCCTTTTGCTACTCAACAATATTTGATTGTATACTGAGGTATTGGATAATCTTTTGCATCACAGTTAAGGGGTTGAAAAGTGAAGACATTTCACTCCAATAATGAAATTTAGTTGTATTTGGCATCCTGCCTACTTTGGTTGCTTGGGTAGTTGGGGGAGTGAAGGAGTGGGCAAAGGGAAGCACCAACTGTATTCCAGAGGGATTTATTTAGCTCTAATACCTCAAGTTACTGGATGGAAAATTCTGCTTGGACGCTGTCAAACTCACCAATCCAGAAAACACAAAAATTCATCTCAATCTGTCCAATTTCACAGTCAACCTCAAACTTCAGACAGGGACAACACACTTTGCAATGCTAAAACTAAAACTGTAGGTAAGCATACAAGTATGTATGAGAACATTAACCACAGAAAATCAGAGGAAATTTTTCACCAATGACTGAAAAGAATTTATCCAGAGTGAAAGAAGCAGATGTTGCTTACAGCTAAAAAACTTTGGGGCTTTTTTTGTAAACTATACAATCTTAACAACATAAGGTTTAATTTTTTTTCTGCTCTCATATAAACCCAAAATTCAAATTTAATCTTGGGGTAAAAATTACCAAAAAGTGGCTTGAAATGCTCAACACATTGACTTCCATTTCAATTGACTCAAATGCAGCTCTGTCTCTAGTAGATAATTCAAGTTCTGTGATCATTCAGCTGCTGAGATTTTTTCCTTACCAAGCCAAAGATGTGCCCTAATGATGTCTTCCATAAAGGCTGGGAAGTTTTCTTGTTAATACTGTATTTCTACAACTTTTTTATCACCAAGCTTTAGACTACCTTGTGTTTTAGCTTAAAAAACTAATTATACACTTACCTGTACAGAAACAGTCAAATTATCTGTACAGCATTAAAGATATGAAAGTACTGAAGTAAATGCATTCTAAAAGTGTTGGGGGTTAGATCTGTTTATTTTTTACTTTTAGAATTTTCCCATAAGTTGCTAGGAAACTAACTACTGGGTACTGATAGGTACTTAAGCAGAACAAAGGGGCCAAAAGGAGAGGAGTTGCAGCACCTGGCTACAATGCTGTTAAATAAATATATTAATTATTCAAGTAGATAGTAAAGCATCGAAGTGTTACAGGGCATAATAAATGATACAGTAAATGTGACATAATAAACGGCAGAAAATGGGACATAATAAATGTGACGTAGTAAATGGCAGAAAATTACCATCCTCGTGTCTGGTCGATGCCCTCAGCAATGAAGTCAGCAGGGAAAGCATCCTCGAGCTCCCTCCTGTTCTCAAAGGGGTAGTGCACCTGGGCATAGGGCATGCTGCCACTCTCAAACCAGCAGTCAAACACCTCGGGCACGCGGCGCAGGGAGCCCTTCCCGCAGCGAGATGGGATGCTCAGAGGGTCAATGCTGTGGGGACAGACACCAGCAACACAAACAAAAACAAGTTAGGAGAAGGTCATGTCGTGCTGGTGTATCAGGATGACAGCAGGTTTGGCTTTCATCACAGAATCACTGGGTTGGAAGAGACCTTCAAGTTCATCGAGTCCAACCCAGCCCCAACACCTCAACTAAACCATGGCACCAGTGCCACATCCAGGCTTTGTTTAAAACATCCAGGGATGGTGACCCCACCACCTCCCTGGGCAGATCATTCCAGTACTTTATCACCTTTTCTGTAAAAATCCTTTTCCTGATATCCAACCTGTATTTCCCTTGGCACAGCTTAGGGCTGTGTCCTCTCCTTCTGTCAGTGCTGCCTGGAGAAAGAGACCAACCCCACTGAGCACAGGCACCTTTCAGGGAGTTTGGAGAGTGATCAGGGCACCTCTGAGTCTCCTTTTCTCCAGGATGAACACCCCCAGCTCCCTCAGTCGT
>VZSR01000223.1:2726653-2747751 GCA_013398615.1 Brachypodius melanocephalos
AGAGCTGGACACAGCACTCAAGAAGACACTGGAGGCCTCACCAGTGCTGAGTATATTTTAATGACTCTTCAAAAGGGTCCTTCAAAGCATTTCCTTTGACCATCTCTGTAATTTTTATATTAACAGTGTTTAACAAGTGTTTTTCAACAGAAGAAAAGAAAATTTAAATCTGTTAATCACAAATCCTGTTACAACTTTTCTATTCTCTAAATCTGTATCCCAGGATTTAGGAAAAAAAAATCCCAAGGTTTTTTTATGTCTGCTTATCTATTTCTAATACCAGAGAGGAGTACCTGTGACCCACCTTTCTCGATGGAGATCTGTGACTTTCACTCCAGACAGCTCCTCCAGTTCTGCCATTGAACCAACACAAACCACCTGCAGGAGAAATTCAAGAAATTTAGCCAGTTATTTGCACACAGCAGCAATTTATTTTTTTTAACATCAGACAGGAGACTTGCAATATCTCTTGTAGTAGTTGACAGAGCTGAAAAACCAATAAAAAAATTTGTACAAGGGTCTCCTTTCTGAAATGATGTTAGAGACCACTGCCTTGATTTAATATAATTCATGTTACAAGAACTGGAGACTTTGAAGTAGCAGCATCTTGGCAGGTTATCAAAAAATATGAGATTTGGGGGTGTGGAGCTTCTCCAAACCAGACACAACCAAAAACCTCTGAAGATTCAATGACTGACTTTTACACAAACAGGAGTTTCAGATCCCAGGCTCCTCCCCTAAAATAAGCTGCTCATTATCCATAAGGGTTCATCCCAGGTAGACTAAATTGTACATGTCAAAGGATTTTTACTTCAAGTGAAGAAAGTGTCACAGCTACCAAAGGGGTACCACACTATTAAGAACAACGCAGATTTCCACACCAGACTTGCAGTGACATCATGAAACAATGATTCTGAAAAACTGCATGAGAAAGCAGAAAAACAAAGCTTTCTTTGGTTTAGGCTTTACTCAAACTGAGCCCTCGCAGAGCCCTGTGGCCTCTCTCACCTGGCAGGATTCACAAGCCACAAGCTGCAGTACAGGCCTGGATTTTGGAGATGCTGTCCCACGTGTCATCCTTCCCATTTAGAACTGCTCTGGAAAAACCCCAGGGCTTGACAGATCTGACATGGAAGGAGTTAAATGTAGCACCATAAAGAAGCTGTAAATAGGCCAGACGTTCTTCACATTAAATAACTTTGTACCTTGCTCTTAAGATGCTCAATTCCTATAGCTACTCTTAAACATATGTATACACATGGAAATTGTGACTAACTGAAAGGTTTTGGTGCATTTAATTCCAAAAAACTGTCATGAATTACAGAGAAGACAGAAACTCAGTCTGATTTGGGTTTTAAGACATGATTTTCCCAGTCTGATTCAAGTGCTGATCTGCAGTACTAATAACCATCTTCTATTATTGAAGTACTTTGGGAATGTAATTTTTTCATTGCTTATCTGTCTTTTTTTTTTTTTCTGTAGGAACCAAGGCAGGACAATGATTCCACCAGCCAGGTACAACAGCCTGCAGAATGCACACAAACTACCCCAGGGGATTGATCCCAGGTGAAAATACATCTCCATCAACAAACTATTTTTAACCCAGATCTGTTCCTCATTCATGTGGCTCCATAAGTGAACACACAGGCTAAAGTGAGCAGCAGCAGGTGCTTAGTTCAGCACTGCTGGAGGAAGAAAAGGTATTAATAGAGAAATGGGTAAAAAACACCCTTGGATACACCAACTACTTCACCTTCAGTAACCTTTGTATCTGAATATACTTTCACACTAAGCTCTGGGAGAAAAGCTGCTCATTATTTGGTGCTTTTGGTTACTTCAATGCTGAAGCAAAATTCTGAATATTGATGCAGAGCTGCACCCAGAAATTACTTGTGGAAGAAATATACTCAAGTTCACATGAAAAAATCCACCAACCCCCCGAGTAACAGAGATCTCCCCCACTGAATCAGCCTGCTTCTGTCCAAGGCAGAAGGAAGGAGCTCCTCTGTCCCAAGGGGAGCTCATTAGATCCTGAAAGGCAAGAGGAGAATGCAGCAAACAGATGCTAATCAAACTCCATCCCTCATTAGGCTGTACCCACTGGTTCCTGCAAGGAGCACACTCGGGGTGATGCTCTCCAATTAAAGCTCCTGCCCTGGATCCATCCCTTCAGGAGCCATGGCTGCTCCAGCCTCTACCTGCCAGGCATTTGCTCCTCCTCTATTTTCATCATATCAGCTACAAAAATTTAATCTATTTTAATCATACCAGCCCCACCACCATTTAACAGCAGCAAGGACTGCAAGAGATGGGCTGTGTCAGCACCTCCGAGACCTAAGGTGAAACCAGAGGTCAGGGTTAACCCCTGGTAACAAAATGAACATTAGATCCAGGATTATCCATGTCAGTAGGATATCCATGGCATTCCAGCAGCATTCAGGGATCTCAGCATTCCTGTGGCACAGCCCTGCAGTCCCTGCTAAATAAAAGCATCTCATGATGAGAGGAAATGACTGCTAGAGGCAGCCAGAATGGCCTTAAAGCAGCCTCAAAGCAGCCCAGAAATGCACCTGGAGAGGTTCCCTCACCCTCAGGAGAGCAGAGCCATCTCATTCTGCTGGGCAAGACTGAGGGCACCCAGCCCAGGGCAGGGTCACCACCAGTGACAAGCCAGGAAATAATCAGGGACCTTCCACAACATCACTGAACAGTGAACACTGCAATTTGTATGCAAATCCTATAAAATGAGCCCAGATCTGCCTTACCAACTTGGGTGTTGTATTAAAAAATTTTATTATCTAATCCAAATGAGATGTGTTCCTCCACTGAGGAAATCATTGGAATTTGAAAGCTTAAAATGATAAACTGTCTGCAAAAATGTGGCAATAAACACCAGCTTCAAAATTTAGCTCCCATTATGTGTCTCTACCTGATAATTATGCTAAAAGAAAACTAAAATAAAACTGTGCAAAACCAGTTATTGATCTGTAATAAAATTCCCTTTAATACCAATTAATTCACCTTCCTGTATATTAAATAAGGAATTACTTCTCCAGGATTTAATATGCAAAGCATAATTGTGTGCAACAAAGTGTTCTTCTGAGAGCAAGACACGGAGAGGCTGCTGTGCAATCCCACAAAGCACCAGGCTGCAGTAACACTGGAGTCAGGGAATTCTGAGGGAATATCATTACTGGGAGAGCAGATGTCACCCAGGCTTTAAGTTCCACATCAGTTCCAGCATTATTTGTTTTTCAAGCCATATCTCACACACACAAAAAAAGAGAGAATATTTAGAAAAAAAAATCATAACTTGAAATTTAGCTCAGTTCAGAAGCTGCACTCAGCTGTTAAAGCACAATATTCAGACTCTGGAGCAAACAGAAATGTGTAACATCTATGGAGAGAAATAATAGAAGTGTTGGTATTTCCATCATTATTCAGAACACTGAGCCCTGAGGAATATTTGCAGCTCGTTTCAAGGGAAAGGTCAATCTTCCAAGTTAGACATCATTTTGTTATTAAAAACTAACAAATCAAACCTAGAAAAGCAAAAAAAAAAATCAGTACACACAGGAATACAGATACAGAGAGACTGGATAGAAAATGAAATATTATTAGAGGCAAGGAGTGGAAGTAATGAAACCTTTACAAAATCTTTTTCAGTTGTAGAATGAAATACCCAGGCACAACACTGAAAGCCTTTTTATTACCTAAAAAAAAATTGTTATATCAAACAAGGGACTTAGAAGTGTTGGATGAACGTGAAAAAAGCGTGTATGAATTGTCAGTCTTTAAATTTTAACTGTTGTATGAGAGACAGAAGCACTTGGTTTGTCACTAATTTACAAACACTCACAGCACAAATAGAAGCCAAATGCCAAGGCTTTCTTAGATACTTAAATCCTAATTGCAGGAGTAGCTCCCTCCCTCTCCCAATATCTCCCTGTCTACCAAGACTTCCAGTGAAAAGGAAATAAAAAATGCTTTATGGTGCACATTTAAGCAATGGCAAGTTTAAGATCATAAAATACTCCTCTAGCAGATGTTTTCCTACTCGAGGTCTTTCGGGTCTAAAATGAAGAGTAAAACTTTTTCAAATCAAGAGAGATAAAGGCTTATAATAAAGGCTAAAACAAAAGGCTGTAAGAGATAAAGGCTAAAAATAAAGGCTTGGGATGCTGCCATCAGTATTTACCTTCCCTGGACATCCTGACACTGATTAGCATTTCCTACTTCCAGCATGAGGAAGGCTTATTATAGGTGTCTAATGGAACTAATCCAAAGCAACAACAACAGAAAAAAAAATAAATAAAGAAGGAAAACACCACACAAAAAACCCCAAACCCACTTTACCTTCAGAAAGAGTTTTAAAATCATCAAAATTCTGTGAAGTGCTCACCCGTGCACTCTGCATTCTGCTACCAATGCAGGGTACCTTACAACTGGACGAAGCTCATTTCTAGCACTACCAATACACATTTTCATCATTCCACTAAATTCCTATTTTTACAGTCTGCTACATTCACATTTGTGGCACTGCAAATATGTATCATCACTGTTCTGCTGCGGTGGACTTTTTTTTATGCCTTCAGCAACTCATTTGGCTTGAAGTAACCAACCACCAGAATTTCAAAAGCAGACTTAAAGGAGTCTTTTTACAACAACAACAACAACAACAACAACAACAACAACAAATCTCCTCCTTGCCATTTTCTCACTGCATTTATTATTTCCTTTAGATCTGCCATCACTGCAAATTCTTCTGGGAAAGACAGGATTAATTGAAATGTAAAAACCAAGAAAAATTGCTTGCAGCTCCCAAGCAAAAGCAAAGAAAACCTGTACAGACTCACAGAAGCACCCATAAATATGCACAGATCTATCACCTATTATACACATATAGATGGGTTATATGGATATGCTGTTAAAACATGCAAATAGGACTTCAGGCTGCAGCAGCCAAAGATACACCAAAATAAGCAAACAACATGTACAGGCAGGGGGTTTTTGGCCAGCTGGAACCTTTCCTTTTCCTCACCCACCTCTTCCAAATCATCGCTGACCCACAGGGGGATGGGGGTGCCCCAGTAGCGGTTCCGAGAGATGGCCCAGTCCCGCGCGTCCTTCAGCCAGTTCCCAAAGCGCTTCTCCCGTACGAAATCTGGAACCCTGAGCCAGAAAAACACAAAAATATTCATGCATCACCACGTTCCACTGAAAAGAAAGTTGGTAAGGATTGGTTGTATTTGACTTTATCCACCAAAGAAGTTCATTTTAGCCTCGATTGGCTTGGAGCACATTCGCACGGGCTGCCAAAAAACACAACATCGCCTTCTTCTGATCTCCAGGTAAGCTGCAGAAGTGAAAAACACCATCTTTATCTTACTATGACTCAGGAAAACATGTGCAACATGAAATAGATTCACTAGGGATGAAACAATGGCCAAAATCTTCAGGACAGTCCAACATGGGAGGATTATGGTTAAGGGTGATCACAGCATTACTGCTTAAATTACACACAGAAAAAGGAACAGCCACTGATTTGGGGGTTGAATAAAATTCCCATGATTGAAAAGCCTGGAGCAATAGCATTAAAAGGCACCTTGGATTATGTGTGGGCATCCAGGTACATGCATATTACTCACGTTGACAGATCCATACAAAAAAATCCTTTCCAAGCTATTTACCATCTCTTTGAATAACCCAATTAAGAAACAAAACACGCCCCCCAACCACAGAACCCTATCAATCCTTGCTAAAACCTCACTTTGAGCACTAAAGGGCACTGAGGGATGTTAAAGACAAGTTTTTATTGTATGAAAGTGTCTTGGAGCTCAAAGGTTAACACCAGAACCCTGTGTGGTTCCTGGTTGTTTTAAGTGGTCTGGTGGAACCATTATGAACCAAAATGGTTCATTAGAACCATTAGAACCATTTTCTCCCAGGATGTAAACAAACAATTAACTATTTATCCAATGATTATGTGCAGATGAAGCAAAGCAATGGGTTTCACAGTCAACAAAATGCTCCCTTCACGCCTAAAGGTGCATTTGAAAAAACCAAATTCAAATGAAACTCACAGAAAGAGCAACCTTAAGAGAGTGTCAGACACACAGAAGCTGTGAATGAGCAGCTCACAAGAATAAAGTAGCTCTGGAACCGAGCTTTGAGCAAGTTTTGCTGGGTTTGTTTTTCCAGCCTAACTAGAAAGGCCCTTCCCAAAGTCTGAGCTGGATCAGGAGAGCCACAGTTTCCAAAAGGGGAGCAGCCAAACTACAAAGCACACAGGGTCTCTTCCACCTTTTCTATCTGAAGCTCTTGGTCTACTTGTCAAGAAATTTCTTTTTGAAGATTTTTAATCACAGATCAGTCCCAAGTGTAACAAAGATGAAAGGTTCCTTTAGAGGAAAAATTAAAAGAATGGATTCACATGACACACTGAGGTAGGATTTGGCCCAGCAGCAGGAGATTTATGAAATAAGTCTCAATTTAAAAAAAAAAAAAAAAAGGCAAACTATTGATGAAAATAAAAGTCACTCTCCTTTAAAAGTTTTACCCATGATGAAGCCATGGGGAGATCTAAAGGTTTCTTGATGCCAACGATGTCTCAAGTGGATAAAAACCACCCTTAAAAGCCTCACTAAATATCAGCCTGAAGTTCCACAGCTTCCCTCGCTATTTCTGGAGTTACAGAAGACAACTTTGCAGCTGAAAGTAACACTTCTCGAACAAAAAATCTAATATAAAAAATTTTTTAAACAAACTCAGTGACTCATGTTTCACATGACATCTGAAGCCCTGCTTTGAAATTTAGAAATGTATACAGGCTTTCCCAATTTGGTTCAGCATGGGACTCATTAATGTTAACTTTCTGTGCTGACCTTAGGAGACCCTCTCTCCAAACACAAGTGGAAACTGTACAAAGTTCATTAGCATTTGCCCAACATTCCACTAATGTGGAAAACTTCTCTTTACATCACTCCTAAACTAGTTTCCATTTTTCAGAAGTTGTTAGACACTGATTAGCTGAAATTATTAGTCCCATTTAACATAGCTAGAGGCTGAGACAATCCCCCAACGACATTAAAATGCTGAGAGTTTCAACTCTGCTTCCTCAAAACACGCATGAAAAATTAATTTTATCCCCAAAGTGGACATTAACCACAAAAATGTATGTGGTGTGATCTCTCTCTCTGAGCTATGAAAGCATATAATTTACCTCTTCTGGTAAAATTGTCTGACCCTGCTGCCAGTTTTCAATGGAACATAAAACACAAACCACTTCATCTCCTCTGAACCACATTTGCAACAATGATCTATGGCTCTTTAGAGGTCCAAGGCAGGAATAACACTGGCACAGCCATCAAATCAAATCAGCAGAGCCAGGATCTCACACACATCCTGAGCCCATCACTCCAATGAAGTGTTACTCAGAGCAGTTGGGTTTTACCCCTGCAGGGGTGCTGCCCCTTGGGTGCTGTCCCAGGGCAGACGCAGCCTCCAGCTGGGATCAAGCTGCAAGAGGGATCTGCAGCAGGAAGAGCCAGGCCAGGCACAGCCCTTCGAGTCTGGAGCCTGTTTCTTTTACTTATTTTCACTAGATTTAGTTTCACATCTCTCAGTTTAACGCTCACTACATATCACAAGGGAAAAAAATAAAATCAGAGGCACCTTCTACTTAACTATTTGATTAGGCTGAGAAAAAAAAAAAGAGTATTTGGATTTACCTCAATGATGTTGTTACTAAGACTTGATCTTTACTTACACCAATTCCAGGTTATTGTTCTTACAGGGTTTTTCAGTTTCTTTTAATCCTACTCTTAGATATTTTCTTGGTATATTTCTCCTGTTAAATTTTCATAAAGACACCATCTTGCCACAGGCATGTATTAGCTGGGGAAGCATTTTTCACTCCTCCATCTACACAAAGCATCTGGAATATAAATGAAAAGCCTTCTCCCATATGCCAATGTACACGTTTTTCATGTTCAACATCACATCCATCACAAACTCACAAACCCCCTTTAGCCTGGAAGCACAAATCTCAGGTTCCTGCTGGTGAGCACTGAGTTTACAGTTGTGTGTGACCAGCAGGTGCCCAGTTCTGCCTGTTCAGAGCCCCTTGGACTGGACCTTCACACCCCAGAGAAAATCAAGCCCCAGCACCCTACAGTTCCATGAGGCTGCAAGGGAAAAATCAAAGCAGCCACTTCTCTCCCAAAGCCATCGTGCTGCAGCTCCTCAAAATGAGCTGTGAGAAGCATGGGGTTTTTTTTTTTATTATTTCCCAACTGGCCTACAATTTGTTTGACCTTCAAATTTCTCTGCAAAATGACACAGATAGGATTTCATACTTCTTTCTCTGACATTTAGCAAGGTTAAGGAGACTGCTGCCTCAGCAGGTCAGGGAGCTCTTGATTCATGGGTGTTGTACAATTGCAATTTCTCCTCTTGGCACCCAGGACAGGGCACTAAATAAACTCCAAGATGCAGACACTGCAGTAGCTGGAAAGTTCAGGGAACTGAACTTCACAACACAAAGGAATAAATATCGTTTTGCCAAATCATAAATTAGGAAGATTTTGAATCAAAGTACAGCAGTTCCAACCTGTTTGAATGCTCCTGTCTGCCTTACTTTCCCAACATCAAAGCTCTATCATACAAGTTAGAGACAATGAAAATTTTTCATTTGCTGCAAATTTCCACATCCATTTTTGACTGTTTGGTCCTATTTTTGAAGCAGATGTGGGGTTTTGCTAAATTCATGCATTGCTAAGTCCTCTGCACAGTCAACTCCCACATCCTTTCTTGGTAGCTACTCATTTTTTTGGTGTCTAAAATAAAAATTCCATTTGACAAACTAAAAAAAAAGCCCCATGAAGAGCAAAGCAAACCCCAGTCTTTTAACAACATTTATTAACTTATTACAAGAGGAACCATCTTCTTTGCCTTCTCAGTCTCTGCACCACTCAGCACCCAAGTCACACAAGCAATGTGGGCACAGATTTGAAAACAGCAAATATTGACCATCTTCAATCCCAGAGCAGGACTGAGTCTGCTGACAGTGAGATACCACAGGCTGAGCCAGTGGCTTCTCACCACCAATAAATATCCAAGGAACAGCATCAATTAAAATGAATAAATTTGCTCTCTGACTCTTGTCTCCAGAGGAAAAACGTACAGGATGCAAAAAAAAAAAAAATTTCTAAATTATTACATAATCCAGAAGGAAAACTTATTAAAAGGACGAAGACATCTGTTCCTTTTCCTGTAGATATATTCCGATGCATATTTCTTGTGCTCAGAACACAACTGCAAATTCTGAACTCAGCTCCTTATTCCATCTGGGAGCTCAGATGAGCTCTGAGCTGGCTCACTGTGCCCCAGTCACGGGATGCAGGAACTGGCTCAGAGCAGCCCCATCCCTCTTTTCTGTAATCACAAACAGCACTGGCATCAAAATAAATAAAACACTGCCCCTGCACAAGCCTCGTGTTTTCTCATCAGCTCAACATTAAAAGCTGTTTCAGATATTACATAAAGATAGGCTAATCCTTTCTTTCTCACTTTTCCTCATTCTTCTCACCAGCTAATTTTATTCATGATATTCTCTGCAAAACCACAGCACCTTTATGTATTGGGTAAGATTTACTTCGTAATTGCTAATTAAAGGAGTTAAGACTACAAAGTTGATAAACAAAATACTACCTTAAGTAGTGGGAATTAGGGGACCTGATGCCAGATTAAGAACTCTAATACAGCTTTGGTTCTGAGAGGATGGTCCCAGATCTGTCCTGTCCTTTGGCAAGCTGGTAACTTTAAGTGCCACCTGAAAGCAGGAATCAGTTTTAAGTCAGGAAAAGTTATTCTTCCAGAAAATAGCTGAGCTGTATCAGCAGCACCAAAGGTGATGAAGTAGTTATTCTATGTCATCTAACTAAGTATGTACAGATTTATTTAAATGCCTAGCATACCAATTGGGGGGCTCATTTTAGGTGTAGAATTTGGCTTTCTTTTTAAACATTAACCAACCCTTAGAAGACAAAGGCTTAAATTCCATTATGTTAATTTACTCTAATAACAAGCCTCCTTCAACATGCCCTCAAATTGATTTTTAATGGTTTTTAATTCAAAGAGATAAAATAAGCAACTATTCATGCCCTTCTGACACTTTAATTAGCACCAATCTATATCGTGGACCTAATTAAACACGGGGGGAGGGAGAGAGGGAGGAGAGGGGAAGGGAGGAAAGGTCAGTGTGTGCCAGGCAGAATTCCCACTGCAGCAGCCTCTGCTCCTCAGCCTGGGAGAGCTGCTGGAATGGTGCAACCCCACACCAGTCTGGGCTGCATCTCTTGCTTCTGCTGCAGCTCACAGAGGCTGAAGGAGCTGTGCTTTCAATCATTTTGATCTGCCAATGTTTCTCTCCCCTCTTTTTTCTCCTGGTTCCCATGGCAACCTGCACGTTGTGGTGTGACTGCAATGCTGCCGCAGACGCGTCCCCATCACCGCGGCGGCGCAGCCCTGACCTCCAACTCTGGCACCCATCCCACCCCAAAAAAAACCCTGCTCCAGCCCCATCCTGTGACCCAGGCACCCTGCTCATTGCTGCTAAAATTCCTCATCTGAGCAACAATCCCTGCGGCCCCAAGCCAGGGAGAAGGGAAGCTGCCACTTTGCTTCTCTCTGCACAGTTTCCTTGGCACAAAGTACTTTTGGAGGGCATCAGCACTCAGGATCCATTTCAATCCACCTATATCCATACATCTGCATTCCTGTGACGGTGGCAGACATTCAACACGCTGCTGATGTCACAAATTGATCAGCTGCCCAAGGAAATCGTGCCGGATTTGCTTAGTGAACTGGCATTTGGGGGGTTTATTTTGTAAATTTTTCCTTGAAGGAAAATCGAAGCTTTTGGTGACCCTTCAGTGGGACTGAAAAGGTACCTCTGCATTGATGGCATCATCAGCAATCTCTGCACAAGAGGCTCGGAGAGGAAAGAGCAAAATTAAGGTGCAGCAGAACACAAGCCATCAAAATCCAGTGAACAAGCCTCCAAATTCACTTCTAATCCTCAACCGTGTCTGACAACAGACAGTAATAAAACCTTCTCTAAATCAGACAAACACAAGGCTAACCCTGCAGCAATTTTTTTCCCACCTCCTGGCTCTAGGCAATGCCACTAATTTGGATTTTTCCTCGGGAAATGTTGCCATCTAGTGACTCCACACACTGCTCTACACATCACAATTGCTACTAGAGGGAGGATCTCATTTGTATTCATGATTCCCCAGCATGAAAAGTGTGACTGATGACTCAAAAAGAAGAGTTACAACTGCATGGTGATACTAAAGAAAAGGAAAAGAAAAAAACCAAAAAAGAAAAAAAATCTACACATGCCATGCACTTAAAACTGTTCAGATGAAAAGTATTAATATTAACAAACTAAGAAAGAAAATTCCTATTAAACTTACTAAAAATACATAAACAGCAAAAGAAGGGAGAAAGGAATCACTGATTTTCTTCTATTGCTCTACAATTCTGCCATGATTTTAAATTCTGCTGCCCTGCTACAGACTCAGATTCCTCATATGAGCAAAAATGACAAGGTCAGTAAAATAAACATTTGCTTTCTATTGTGGATGGGCCCTGCACAGCCTCAGGGTTTCTGACACAAACAGGCTTCATTCGTGATCACATCTCACCTTTCCACAGGTGGGAGACGCTTTTGTGGTCAAAGATGAAAATGATCAGGATCAGAATCCTCTCCAGAGCTTGACGTGCTGGACTGACACAGAAGAAAACACCTGAGCTCACACAGGGAGTGCCTGCAAAAGTCACACTCCAACTTCACTCACAGAAATGGGTTGGGGGTGGCATTTCCAGCAAGAACAGCTCAAGGATGGAAGTCAGGAAAATAACACCTTCAACCATACATCAGGCTCTTTATTACAACACCTGAATTCTTCACTGGTGAGAAGATGCCAGAACAAAAGGTTTGGCTTCTTTGAAGTCCCTGTCTCCCATCACTGCTTTCTTTCCACTGATGCTCATTTTTCCACTACTCCAAGTGCTGCACAATGTCTTAAACACTAGAAACTTGGCAACAGTTACAGGTGAATGTTTCAGGAGTTACTGAAGGAGAACTTTAAATCAGGGTGGTTTAAAAGAAAGAAAGGGGAAAAAAAAAAAAAAAAGAGTTCAAAGCCAGTATTTAAATACAAATTACCAAGTCTTTTCTATCAGTCTGCAAGAAGAGAAATATAACATCCACTGCCAGAAGGATGAGCTACAGCAGTTTGGAATTCTCATTATAAATTGCGTGGATTTATTGCTTGCAGTAACTTGCAACTTTTCAATTTATACCAACTTTGAACACTGATGACAGGAATTAGTCCTAGATTGTAATTATAATCTAAGGTGGCCTGTTTTAGTCTGTGGTATGTAAAAAATGCTCTTTCAACAACCCATGAAAGATGGTAAGAAGAAAATGGTGGTGGCGACAATTAAGGCTGAAATCCAGACAGCACCTTGGTGCTGCATCCAATTCTCCTCATCAAGAGAACAGAAAGCCAAGGTCTGACAAGCCCCGAATTTTACAGCAGCCAAATCTGCCTCTCTTCATCTCAAACACAGCAGCAGTGGGTGCATGAATGCCAAACAGAAGATAAACCTTTTTCATTTAAATTTTCTTTTAAATAATCTCAGTCACATAGGAAAGAACGCTCAGAAAGGAGCTTCCATTAAAGGATGAAGCACAGCCCCTCAAATACTGTTCCAATTGTGCATTTTCATCAACATCCAACACAAGTTAATTCCCAGTCTGAAATAAGGATGTGACAGAGCAGAGGGGTGTTCTGGCTTCTGGTTTCACAAAAATGCTGGCACATTACTCATGTAACCATTATGGAAAGTGACAGTTAAATTCATTTTGAAAAATGAAAAGAGAGTTGCTGGTTTAAATAAATTTTGAATGACTGTGGCCTCATAAGTTGGCTAATTCACTAAAAAACTAATTAGAAATGTAATCAGGTTGCAAAGTTTGTCCAAGTCTGTTTAATCTATTTCATCAGGAAGGATATCTATCAAGAGGGCAGCTATTCTTAAGGGACAATATACCTACCAGTCATTTGTAGGAATTAAAAAAGCAACGCAGTCAAACCCATTTTGTAAAGGTTAATACAGTCTGAAAAGCATTTATCCCCAATTTTCTCATTTTCAGGACATGCTGAAGCCCCAGAGAGTCCAAAAATAAAATTTTTAAAAGCTACATATTATTCCTGTGACACTTTCAGAGATCAGGTCTCTTCAAAAAGCAGAAAAAGTAGGTTTGGGGAAGGATGGAGTTCCCAAAATTTCAACAAATGAATACTGCAGAAGGCCAGCAGTCTCAATGCCAACTTCAGAAGCTACATCCCAAATAAAACTGGCATCGATGGCGAACACAGGAAAACCTCAAGAACACTGCCTTATTCTTTATAAAAGCTGGCTTTTTAAAGCCAAATTCAAGATTACCCAGTATTAAGATTACTATGAAATCACAGACTGGAAATACATATTATTTATTAAAAAATCTGTGATCATACATCTCTCTTCGTGCTATATTCCCAATAAAAAGATTCCCACAATCCCTAAGAACACATTTAAGAGGAGTCCTGAGGAATCAGTTTTATGTTCAATTATGGAATTGTGTTTAGAATCAGGAATTGCCTAAAGGACAAATGGTTCCTGTAATTCCAAGCATTTTGAGAATTGCCAAATCATGTCACTGCCTGCTCTTCTCACCCAACCTTTGCAACAGCAGCTCCAAAATTTGCTTCCACTTGTATCCCCACTATTCAGCACCTCCAAAAAGCATCACTGAAAACCCAAATAGGAGCATGATGCAGGGTTCAAACTGATCAGTAATTCTTATTAATTAGTGTCTCCTGGATGAATGGAGGTAACTTAGCAGCTTTTTTCTGAAGCTCTGCTTCTAGAAAAGCAAAACCATCCATTCAGGATTATTCCATTTTTTTCCTTCTCTTCATGTGAAAATTAAGTATGCAGGTCTACTGTCATCCCAACAGTGAAAGCATCTTGAGGAAGCTAATTAAAGCTAAGAACAAACACTTTCACCCCCTCTACAGCTTATTTTTGCCCCAAAGGAGGATCACAGTATGTTCTGCTATGGCAAACAGCAAACAACACTTGCTAATCTCTAAGCTCTCCTGACACAGGCAAACTGGGCATGTGCTGCTTGGCAAAGGCAGGCTGCAGCAGCATTTATTTCTCTATTCTGGATCACTGACTTTCCCCACAGATTCCCAGGATTTACAGAGCCCGCACCACGTAAGCAGCTACGCAAAAGCCGCTCCCAGGGAATTTAATTGCCAGCTACTGTCCAGGAAAAAGAGGCAGCACAAGCTGTAATTGCTCACTGAAGGGTTGAGTCACCTCCTTTGCTAGAGCTGGGAGAGGGGTGGAATCCCAGCTCTCCCTGCAGTCCTCAGATGGAAAGAGTAAATGAGGTTGTAACCTCCCAGTTTTCCTCACTTGCTGGGAGATCTCAGCCTCCCAGGCACAAGTGATTGAGGAGAGGAAGGGAAATAAAAATGCAGCTTATGAAAGTGCAGAAGATAAGGTCCTTTTGTTACTAACACACCACAAACCCAGCACCGCCTCCCTAAAAGGCCACCAGCACCAACAGCTCCCTTTCACTGCACTTAACAATGCATTCAAGTTGTTATCTAAAGCTCATCTGCTGTTTTCTACACAAATTTCACACAAGTATTTTTCACACTCCCTATATACATGTCAAGATTCATTTTTGCCATTAACAGAATTTTTTTTTTTCTTTAAACCTGTGTAACTGAGTTTACCTACAGCAATTAGGGCAGCTGGGTTGAGCTTTTTTGTGGGTGTTTGGGGGGAGAGTGGGTGAGGATTTTTTCTTCAAATGCACCTATGATGAAGTAATCAACCTTGTCTGTAATAACTAGATGAAAAACCCCACAACTTGTCTAAAAATGAGTTTAATTTGGAACAATATACACACGGCACTAAGTTATTTAAGTTGTAAGCCTCTATTGCTGTCTCAGGTGGAACCTTTTGGAAAGCACATCCTTGCTTCTGCAGGATGATTCTCCTCTGCAGTTTCTCTCATTCTGAATTGTTTAGGTTTGCATAACGTGACTGGAGGGCACTTTTAATGATCCTGTCCTGTATTTCCCTGTAAATTACTAGGAAATATTCAACCTTGATAAAACTGAGATAAAACACTGTTCAGAACTGGTCCCAGTAGCATTGGCTGAGAAAGAGTGGAAATATGAAGCAAAGCGAGCACATGAGCAGTGGAATAGCTTTGGAGAGTTTCAGCACACACCCCCTAAACCCCCAACTCCAGGGAAAGGAATAAACCAGATTTCTGCAGGAGACATTACCAGTAGCACTGGGCATTATTCTCCAGCAGCTTCTCCACCATGTGCTCCACCCTGACAAACCAGCTGGGCACAGCTTTGTAGATCAGCGGAGTATCTGACCTGTGCAGGGAAGGGAACAAAACAAAGAAAGGCATTTAGAAATGCTACATTACTTATCAAGTGTTCTTTAGTATTTATTTTTGCACATGACAGTCCCCTTTCCACAGGCTGAGCTCACTGCTGGTGAAATATTATCATGGTTAAAGGTTGGAGTCTGTTTGGTTTGTCAAATTACATAAAGTGTTACACTTATGTGAGCGACTATTTTGAAATCCAGTCCCCCAAAAAAACAAAAAAAAATTTACAGCCTTCAAACCCAGTAATTCAAGGAATTTGTATAGCAAGAGCAATCATGAGAATGTTCAAACAATACTTGAACTTGAAATCTGTGCTCCTACATAGTACAACATTATAAACTCCAGTAACTATTAAAATGAGTCATATTTCGGTCTTCCACATGAGCTCATTCTGCATCATTTTTTGTGTGTATATGAGCCTGAAAAGCCAGGGAACATTATGCTGTGTTTTTACTATTTGCATTTAAAAAAATAATCACAGATCATAAAGAAGTAACAGCACTCAGGGTTAACCAGAACAAAATTCCATTCCAGCAGGAGAGGGAAAGCAAGAAATCCAGATAAGCATATAAAAGAAGTTTTAAATATATCTTAACATATTCCTTACTTCAATAAGCAATAAAAGAAAATCCATACGGGAGGAGAGCAGTTCCACAACTTGGGATTGCTTAGAAATGGAAACACAATTGGCCAGAGCACAGATTGAGCAATTTCCTAAATTACTTGGTAAAATCAGCGTCTGCAAGCATCTGAGTGCAGTGTGCCAACCCAGTCTCTGATTTATCTGTTCCATAATAACTGCTTAAGGTCCTGAATAACTGTTCAGGCAGCACATCCTTCTAAAGGATCCTGGGATCCAGCAGTGGGCACAGGTCACTAAAAGGAGCTCAGACATTTCTAATCCTTCACACCCATCCCATTATTCCATTATGAAGAAGGAGAAAAGCCCTAGGGGATAGGATCTGCCTACAGGCACAGAGGAGCAAACAACACTGAGACAAGAAGCTCATTCTCCTTTAGCATCAATTCACCCCACAAAATGTTTCTGAAAAATGTTACTTTTGCTTAAGTCATTTTGGTTCAGAACTTGGCAATACACAAAAATTCACCAGCAAAGACCCTGACAAACCACTGTTATCTCCCATGTGCAGTCAGCACTACAAACAGCCAAAGTTTAATTCCTTTTACTTCTACCCACAGCAAGAACACAATTGAAATCCACCAACTGCTGCAGATTATAATGTATATTAAAATTGCTACTGTGCCAGCACTTGCTAAAGGTGCACCTGCCTGACCCACAAAAGAAAGAAAACCCACAGCAAAGGCTCTTCAGACCTTAAAAGCTGAACTCACAGTGCACAAAGCCCAATAATAAAACCCACATTGTTTCTTTCAACATTCTATTTCAAAAGACATTTCGTTTTAACTATAACCTGTATGTTTCAATGTGCTTAAGTGTTA
The DNA here is from genome assembly GCA_013398615.1 of Brachypodius melanocephalos. Taxonomy (NCBI): domain Eukaryota; kingdom Metazoa; phylum Chordata; class Aves; order Passeriformes; family Pycnonotidae; genus Brachypodius; species Brachypodius melanocephalos. The sequence goes on from VZSR01000223.1 coordinate 2,743,659, forward strand.
AAGTACCTATAACCTTAAAGGAAATGGTAACAGCTCAAAGTAATAATAATGTCCTCATGTCCTGGCTATTAAATGCAAACCTACTGATAGTTTGCTACACAAATTTCAGTCCTAAATACTAAAAAAAGGGAACAGTTCAGTTCACTTCTCACATAGCAGCAAGATCCCAGTAAAAAAGAACATTCCCCAAGCTACAAGGTGTTTTGATTTCACTGAGTATCTTGTTTCAGGTGTGCTGAAGAATGATGAATTGCCATCACAAGATCTTGATTAACTGGAAACAAGGAGAATAAAAAAAATTGACATTAAAAACTTCTCCCATGGTCTTCACATGTTGGAAAAGGAAGGTTGGGACAACGGTGGCACCGCAGCTCTGGGAGGAGAGGGCAGCAGTGGGGCTGACTGCACACAAGGCCATGCAGTGGCTTCAGGCAGCAAGGATCCAGGACAAAGGCAAGCAGGGAAATCATCTTCCAAGCTTTCCACCCAACACTGAGGTTCCAACACCTGATAACCACCCCAAGCACCCCCAGGGCTCTGCTCCTCCTGCATGAAGGCAACAAGAAAGGGGAGAGAGCAAAGTTTCTCTGAGTATTTTTCTTCTGGCAGTACCAAGCAGTGCCTGAGTAGGAGAATGCAGAGAACAAAACACTAAAATCTGCCCAAGCAGTGACACCTCCCACATTTCTGCCCCTCATGGCTGGTGAAAAGATTGAGGAATCCAAATTCAACAGGATTTTACTGTAGAATCCAATGAGAAACACACATTGCTGGGTTTTGTTTTCCACCAACAGAAGGGGAAAACCCAAACAGAATTGAAATTAAAGTCTGATGCTTACAAAGTTCCTGCCCAACCATTCCTCTCTGTCCCACCTGAACAAAGTTTTGTTCCCCTTACAGACAGATCCTTTAGAATCACACCAGAAGAATCAAACCACATTAACTGTGATCTTACTCTGTTTTCTTGTAATTTAGGAACCATATGATCAACAATTGAGCCCGTGCAATAAAGCTGCTTCTTGGTTTTGCCTTCACTGGCTTGGAAAAGTCAAAGGCCCACATGTGCCAGTGGAAGAGCTTCCCAGGAGTGTCCCCAAAGGAATGGCAGGAGCTGGGAGGGACACTCCAGCTGTCACATCAGTTCCTGAACTGCTTCCCAGACACAGTCTCCCAAGATCTCACACGTGCATAGAGCAGTTTTGACCAACGTTCTTCGTTTTCAGCAGTTCCAAGAAAGAAAAATTCTAACTGAAAACAATCTACTGTGTCCTTACCAAGCTGTTGTGGTTTTCAGATTTTAAAGCTTAGCTTGACAGAGAATTAGTACACAGTGAAAGACTCTGATTTTGTGATATGTAAAAAAAAAGAAAGCAAATTTCTCAACATCCCAAGGATTCAACAACTGCTTGGTTTCAAGGAAAAGCAGGAGTACATTAAGAAGAGCCTGATTTCAAAGTTTTCTTACATTAATCAAAATAACTTAGAACTATGTTCAAAGTTCAGAACTGCTCTTCTACTTTTAGCATATTCCAATTATGGTTTGATTTGTGATGGCAGCGAAATGAGCTTTTCAAGTAGAATCCATTGTTCGGTTCTTCCCACCGGCTAATTTGCTGCTAGGTGCTGCCTGCAACTTCTCATCAATCAACAAAAATGTCAACAGAGTGGCAGGATTAAGGATCTTCTACAGAATCAGCACTTCTGCATCCCTGCTTTGTCTCAGAAGGCCACGACTGGATATTTGAGTTGCTACACAAGAAAAAACACAAGCGTTGCTTGATTTTTTGGGGCTGCTGTTTTTCAAAAACCGTCCCAAATCATCAGGGACGTAACGCTTGAAGAGCAATTCCCCTCCTTCCTCCAGGCAGCTGCTAGAAACAAACCAATCCTGCTGCTCAAGAGCAAGCAGAGGTTATTTTTGCTATAAATTAAAGATAAATGCACCCTGCTAGAACACTTCACCTGGCAGAGTCAGAGTCAGACAGAGAGATGAGCTTTTATCACAGTTATTTCAGTACAGGTGCTGGAAACATCAGATAGGGCTTAAAATCTCCAAGCCATTTCAGATAATTAAATTAGATATTTTATTTTAAGGGTGTCTTTGCTCATAATAAGAATTTAATACTCTACTAAAAGATGACTCTTCAGTAATTACTCTTATTTTAATTTGATATTGTTTGGTGATTTTTTACAACAGCAATTGGGGAAATTTCAAACCAAGGAGGACACCAATAAAAACAAGCTTCATTTCTAGATTAAATCTGTCTAGCCTGTATTCCTCAGAACCAAAACTTGTTTGTTCACTGATACTGAAGGCCCACGGAGAATTCCACAAGGAGACTTCCCCCAGAGATATCCACCTAGGGATGTTTCCACATTTTGAGCAACTGGGCTTCTCTCAAAGAAATAAATCATCTTAGAAGGTTAAAAACAACTGTATTTTAGCCATTTTATTCAAAACATACAAAGCTTTATCACAAACATCTAAACATCTTCTGTGATATACTTATTTGGATACAATTCAAAGGATATTTAAAAAAAAAATCTCTTTCTAGCACTCAGCTGCTTTAAAAACAACATTTTTTACAAGAGGTGCTTAGTTAGGAGTTCTACACCAAGAAATGAGCAACACAAACTACAAAAACACACAATTAAAATCATAAACAGAAACTGAATTTCAGCTCTACAGCTAAATTCATCCATTTTATGGCAAAAAAAAAAAAGAAAATAAGAAAAATTCCTTGATAACTAAATCAAAACTGGCGCTCTCCTAAATGAATAATCTCAGTTTGTGTTGCTTTTAATTTTGTCAGGAAAATTAAGTAAGGGAGGGTGGAAAATAAGGGAGAAACCTGAAGAATTTCTGTGTTAGAAAGCTCAGCTGCAAGGCAGGTGCAGGTGTGTTCTTACCTCCAGCAGAAGGGGTAGCTGTGCTGGAAGGTGGTGCTGTGGATCAGCCTCCCCTTCTCCTTCAGCCATCTGATGATGTGCTTATCTGCATCCTAAAAACACAGATTCTCCTTGGAATACACATTTCACACAGGATTTGTCTCAGATGCTTCAGTTAATTTAAAAAAAAAAAAAAACCAAAAGCCCTGTGCATAACCCAGCATTTTCACACACACACAGAGAAAGTTTCTATCAGGTTTATACATTTCCTGCAGGGGCACTGTAAAACACTAAATTTACAAAGTTGTTTGCTCTCCAAACCCTGTTTATTTACACTGTCTTCAATGTGTCTCTGCTATCTGGATTAATTAAAATTTACAAATCAAAGCATCAGTCCTTTTTTACTCTTAACTCTTTTTCCACACAACTGTGTGGAAAATTCAAATTTTCTGAAGCACCAACACAAGCCAGAAACCACATTATTTAATATCCTAATGACTGAGTCTTCTAATTTTGTGGCAGGAAATCACATAGTGCTTTTTACCTGATATTTAAATTTCCTGATGCCACATTCCTCTAAAGTGACTAAATTTCAGAATTTGAAGCATATTTCACAATACTTCACTAGCTAACTGGGATTTACACACTAAGCTGGAAGTGAAAGCTCTTTATTGATAATTTAAGACAATCTACTGAACATACAAGCATCAATATGACATTGAGGAAAAAAATATACAAATATCTACGAGTGAAAAATTCAGTATCTCAAGAAATTTTTCCAAGAGCCTTAAATTCAGATTCCTACCAGCAAGAAAGCTAAACATGGAGCCTACAGTGTCCTCTTATTTGCCTTAATACATACGGCAGGAAGGAAAGAGAGCTGATTGAATCCTCAATTTCACTGAAAAAGACTTTAAAATCTCATATTGCATTTGTTTACAGGAGCATGATTTGCTATCAAACTGTAGCAGCAGGGCTAAAAGCAATTTATTTTCTCAGGACATGGAATTTAAGAGGCACTCCCTGCTAGGGATTTGTATCTGGAGCAATGTGGAATTCCTGTGGGCTCCTTTTCCAGGGATTCTCCTGCATCTCCTGGCAATAAATCAGCACTGCAACACAGCCCACAAGGGAGGGAAAGGACTGGATTTCTCCTTCCTAGTGGGTCACATTATGATGCCTTAAGTTTGGGCTTTCATATTTT
>VZSR01000223.1:2747851-2785274 GCA_013398615.1 Brachypodius melanocephalos
TGTCCAGTCTCTGTTTCAGCTCAGCCTTCCCAAGGCATCAGTCACATTATCTGGCTGGGAGAAACTGAATGATGGCACTTGGGAATTCAGAGTTATCCAGAGGTGAGGGAGGCCCTGCACATGTGCCTGGAGACTGTGGACATGACATTTTTCTATCAGGAAAAAGCACAGAGTGAGAGTCTGTCTGGAGTAGCTGCAAACAAGATACTCCTCTGCTCTCTCACTACAGATACACAACACTATTTGCATTTCAACTTTTTTTCTCTGCTGCTTAATAAATCACTCCAACCTTGCTGCAAATGTTAAAACATATTTTAATTTATACAGATACCAGTCACATATTGAGAACAAGCCCACACAGGGAAAGCAAAGAAAGTTTCTACCATGTATAAAATGTATCTTGGAAAAAGTAGGAATTTACTGTCTCCAGGCCCACTGACCTTCACATACTGCCCAGCAAAGTCAGCCACTTCTGCTGTGAAGCAGCCTGATGCATCAACAGGACACACAGGCACAGAGTCCTTCTGAATGATATTAAAATCCATGCAGACTCTGTAATCATCCTGCAAAAGAGACAAGCACCGAGCTGTAAGAATACAAAATACTAGGTAAAATATCCACCCCTCGAAACAGAAATTAAATATTAAACAGAAAGTGTGATGATTGGACAAGAATAGCAAAATACTCAGCCTTCACTAATCCCAAACACTTATGAGGAAGTCCTGTTTTGTAGGATTGTAGTTTTATTCATGCAGAAAATTATTATTTCTTCAGACTCTCACCTAATACAGGGGATATGTGCATGTTTTTCTATGCACAGCAGTGCATATACACACAGGTATTTTATTTGTCTGAGTACACACACACACTCATGGAGTGAACAGCTTCAGGCAACCATTGCATGGCAAAAGAATTGCCAACCTCTCCATCCTGCTCCTGTCCCAGCCAGAGCCTGGGTGTGTCCAGCCCTCCAGCCAACACTGCATTTTTCAGAGAGCAGGTTGTTTGAATCAATCTAATTCTGGTATTTCACATAAGCAGTCCCATTTTCGGAACGTCTTAACGATCCAAAGCCTTTAAATCTGTATTTCTCAATTTATTTTTTTTTTCTGGCCTATAGGCAATGCTACTGACCAAGAACCACACATGGACAACATCATGGGGTTTTTTCCTGGCCAGTCTCCACTTAAATTTTTAATTTCCTGTAGCAGTAAGAAGAAAAAAAAAAAAAAAAGAGTTGATTCAGACTTTCCTGAACATGACTGAACAATAACGGCATCAGAGAAAAGATTGAAACCAAATTAGAAGGGGGACAGAAAAGTTCAGATTTTCCCTTCAAGTCTGAACTCACAGTACATCTGTATCTTATCCAGCTCCAGCAATGGCTCACAGGATACCCAGCAGCTGTTTCACAGGAGCTGCCTCTAAAGCATCCTCTCAGCCTGCCCAAGGACACCACACCAGAGCCAGGGTGTAAATACACATTTCACAGGCCAGTGCTCCACAGCTCCCTGAATTTTCCTTCCTTGGCTTTAATTAACACAGGTGAGCCAGTTCTGGAGTGCCAGGGCAGGGCTTCCATGGCCTTTGTGGCCTCATCCTGTCCCTGCAGCTCCCCCAAGCCAGACCTGTTGCATTTTACAAGGATGAAACTCATCCACAGACAGGGAAAAGTTTGGCTGCTTCATGGACCAAAGCTTTACACACAGAAACAACAAATCCCTGGAGCTCCAGCACTCCCAGCAGAGCACAGCCTCTTCCTCTTCCCCTGCCCAGCAGCTGCAGAAAGCATCACACAATTATTTATTGGTCACCCAGCTCCTGCAGTCAGGACACGAGTGAGAGAAGCCCCTTCATTGCTGTGGGGTTTAAAACACAGGCCAGATGACAGAGCTGATGGCAGCCCTGATTTGGCAGTGAGCTGTTAAAGGCTTTGAAGCAGCAGCCAGCACAGATTACAGAGTCTGGCACACTCAGAACCCTGCTAAGGCAGCACAACAAACCTGCCCTGGGCAGCACCTGGGTCAAGAGGTGCTTCAGCTCCACTGCTGCAGCCAAGGGCACACAAAGGGTTTTGCTGCTGTGCCTCAGCTCCCTGCTCCTGAACAACCTCAACGTGAATGGAAGCTCTCCAGACTGAGCTGCCGTTTGATTTAATGAAGATTTCCTTCAGTAACCACGAGGCAGGAATATATCCAGGCACATACAAGGAATCCACAAGTGCTAAGCTCAAATAAAAGCAAAGACCAACATCAGTTTTTTCCACAGTAGGAATTACTGTGGTCACTCCTGTACCTCAGTATCCTTCCAAAGATTACATACAGAAGTTGTAATGTACAAAATTAATAAACAGAAACTATGAAACTGCTTATTTGTGAGAAATCAAAAGCTTTTTAATGTGAAATTTTAACAAAATAACAGAAGCATAAAGTCAAGTGTTCACCATCAGCACCTCTTAGCAAAAACCAACATCATTTTTGCTGGAAGTGTCAGGTACTGAAAAAAAAAGTGCATCAGTAAGAGATCTATGAAACTTGTGTGTCACAGTGTGAGCAGGCACTAGAAGTATTGCAAATTAAAAATTTGTATGCAAATTCAAGTGTTACTAAAGCTTTTTAAGTTGACTGCAGGTACATCTACATATGATGAAATGCCTGAGCAGCTGAATTTTAGTGTCATGTTAATCTGGAAGTACAATGAGTTTAAACTGGTTTTAATACAGGTTTGTCTTGTTCTGTGAGCTTTAACTTTGATGTCTTTTGAACTGAAATAAGAGTGCTCTGACATGGTGTGGCAGCTTGTATTTGGCAAAGACATGACACAAGACAACAAAACTACATCTGCAACTAAATGAAGGTGAATTTTTACTTTCGATTTTTTTGGAGAAGGATACATCGCTGAGCTACCAGCAATACAGAACATGTATCACTAAGTAAGATTTTAAACAAATAAATAAATAAAACCCTGACCTTCCAACTTTATTTATCAAAGGGACTCACTTGTGTTGATAGGAAGGAACAGAGACAGAAGAAAGCCTCGAGTCTGAGGCTTGTTGTGAAGGACTGAGCTCTATTTCTTCTCTGACTGTCCTGGTCCAGTTGTTCCTTTCCTATTCACCTTCAACTCAACAGGAAGGTGCAGAGGAGCCAATTATCCAGGAATTCAGTCCTGTCTGCCATGATGAACCATCTTCCTTCTATCATCTAAATCTGTGTTAAGGCCAACACTCAATACCAACAGTATCCTACACAGACCCTACGGTTTAATAATGAAATCCTGAACTTGCACCAGGACCTCTGTGAGCTTTTCTGAACAGAAATCATCTGGGGGCTGTCAAAACTGAACTACATGCACCCCAAAAAGAAGGCAGCAGCACACAGTGCAATGCACACTGTGCACTTTCCTTCTGAAGGCAGCTCAGCCCATTGACTCAGGCTCCTGCACCAAAAGTTACCTGCTCAAACCTCTCCTTAGCTGATGACTACAAGGTTTTGTTTGTGATGTCTGTCTGTGCACTTTTTCCTCACACAATGGTTTTTTTTTTCCTTTGTGAAGCATTTAACTGTTACTCTCAGGTTTTTCCTTAAAAATAGAGGGAAAAAAAAAAAAAGGTAAAAAGTTTTACAAGTAATTGCTGATTTCCCTGGAGACAGAGAGAAAAATTCTTTTTATTCTGTGTTTACAAAACTCAGTGGGCTTATTAAAAAAAAATCAAGTAAAAGAGGGCAGATAATCCTTGCTTTAGGAGGCCAGTCAACCTTTCCAACAAGCTGTTTCCAACAGGTTTAACTGGACTGTGCAAAGACACAAACCACTCTTGGAGCAGCCCAGGGAAAGCTTCTCCCAGAGCTCCTTCCCTGCTGGCAGCCTCTTCCTTTCCTTCCCTCCATGTCCCACAGCAAGAGCTTCTGACTCTAAACCAACTCTGACCCCTCTGGAACATCCAAGATTCAGCTCCAGGAGCAGAAGTGTGAGGATTTATCCTCCTGAGGACACTTGACCATTTTCTTTATTAACTGCTAACACAGCCCACTCTAATTTGCTTTGTTCAGAGCTATATTAAGCTGGAACATCTTTTCGTATCAGTGATCACTCTGAGAAGGGAAACACCACCACAATGGATGTACCCTTCAGAAAAATGCAGGGAAAAAAAGGATGGAAGAGGATGGGCTATTTCACAGGAATACAAAGAGGCCTGTTGCTAAATGCCAAGTTTCTCTGGAAATTATGACAGAGCTCGTGGTCCAGGGATTGCTAATTGCTAGGCACTGCAAGTTTTTTGAGGGCATCTTTGGATAATGGCTGAAGACAAGACACTCTACAAAAAGGACAATGAGCCTAAACTTAGTGCATTTATTACAAGTGTCTAAAAAACCAAAATGTTAAAGCCATGACAAATTATTCCTCTTAGCCTTAAAAAAGAACAGACTGAGGGAAGGGACAATGAAGACAGGGGAAAAAAAAATGAAGTACAACAAAATCCTTTCACACCAAGGGATAAAGTCTCAGGACAAAAGCAGTGAAAGCATTTTCTCATTCTCTAAAAGCCCAGTGAGTGCTGGAATTGAAATGCTGAAGAGGGGCAGTGTGCTGAGCAGAACTGCTGTTCCCAACCAAAATTATCACTTAGCAAAGCCACTTCTCACAGATCAGCCCTTCTCAAAGCTCTAGCTTCAGACTCTGAGAAAAGCTGAGATCAATGACACTCCAAAGATACACTGAGGAGTTCAGCTCACCCACCACAATACAAACCAAAGCCAGGGACACAAAAATCTCCAGCCTAGCACAAGCACCAAATGGAATACAAAGCTACATGATATTCTTACATTTTTAAGCAGCAAATGTGAAGATTGATGGTAAACAATCACCCTGCCAGAGACCCCAGGAGCTGGAAAAGCCAAGCAACGTGTGCTGGCCAAAATTAACATGACAGATGTGTAGTTAACACTTACAGCACCAAAATAGGGAGCCTGATGGACAACTCCTGTGCCTTCCTCCTCCTTCACATAACCATCCACTACCACAGTAAAGGCACCTTCTTCTTTGCACTGTAACACAAAAATACAAATGGGTTTATAGAGATATATATTCACATACATACAGCAGAGTTGTTCAGAACCTGGCAGAGCCACGAGCCACACAAAAGAGGAAAGAACAGCACCAAAACTCAGTGACACAGGAAAATGTGACATCCCTAACACAACCTAATGACTTCCCAGAGCCCAGACACCTGCGTACTTCATTTAGAGAGTGTCAAGTATGATTAAATCTCACACCTCTCCAGAAGGCCTCCAAGTCAATTATTCCTCAAGGCACAGATCTTCACACAGCTCTGTGCTTAACAGACTGCAATCAATACACCCCTGAACGTGAGGACACAACCAAAAAAGGTACAGAAGTTTCCCTGCATTTTTGTATGTCCCCTATACCTCTGAATTTTAAAAAAAAGTTTGCTTTTATAGTCACATATTTTCCTTATTTCCTCCAGAGAGCAAGAGAATGGTAAATCCCAACTAAAACCAGAGTGAAAATCCAGAAAAAAATTGCTAAGAAAAGATTTGACAACTTTCAGTGTCTTCAACATAGAGATAATGAAAAATAGAGCGTTATTTACTATCCCTTAACACAAAAATAGTAAAAAGAAATTACTGCAGTCACAGCTGAACAAAATATGTTGCAAAATATTAGGTCTGGCTTGTTCTGAAGAGAGATATTTTGAGATAAGATCTCCATTCTAAATAAAAAATTGTAGATACTCCATCTGCTCCTTACAAGTACAGCAGGACTCACAAAATTTATCCATTCCAAACCTCAGATGCACAGTGCAATTTTCCAGATTCAGCTGTGTTTGACTTTCCTCTGGAAATATCAGACCTTGCTCCCCTGCAGAGGTTTTCCCACCTTTGCTGACTCCTGCACATCTTTCAGCACAGAAAGTGTCACAAGTGACCAGATCCCTTCCAGGAGTCCACAGCTGCCTGGCCAGCAGTGTTCTACCTCTCCTCTTTGAAAAAATGTCAGCAGTTTTTAAACATTTTAAAAAATAAAAAAAATAGAAAAATTCTCTGTGACTCTGCTATTGCTACATATTCTTTATCATCTCTGATGCCAGACCTAATGCAGTGCTCAAAAGCTGCATCCAGATAAATCTGATACATCAGTAGGTTTTTAGCAAAGGCTTTTAACTTTTAAACATGACATGTGTCTGATTGTTATCCAAAGTCAGTCATTCCCCTGGGGAGACAAAGCTTCTGGACTTAGCAGGTAGACAACACTCACCAGATGAGAAAATGAGAGAATACTTGTTAATATATATTTGTTAGTACGTCTTGAAGTTGCTCTGCAATGTGAAATCAAGCTTCTATTTATCATCCACTGTTTACTCTATTTAAAACTTAAAGGAAAAAAAATTAGAGAAAAAAAGTCAACACTGTTTTTCAAACTTTCACCAGGATTTTAAGGTACTTTAATACAACCTGGAGTTTGTTATTAGATGCTAAGACCTTTTTATAATATTAACAAGGAATAGTCAGAATGGGTTTTATTTTTGTCTTTATATCCTGTATCAAACACCAAATTGGTTCATCTTACCTGAATAAAATATTCAAAGAGTGGTTTGTATTTCTTGCCTTTAAGAACAATACCAGGAAACCTGAGGAGAAAGATTTACAAGAACACAAATTAACAACTTGAAAACTGTCTTTTTTTTTTTCCCTATTGGCTTCTTCCCTGATAGAAATTGATTTCACAAGATGAAAGTAATTTTCTTAAGTTTACTTCCCACCTCAGTGGTAACTTGGAGGAAAAAAAAAATCTTTTCATGCATCTCTGCTACCAGTCAACAACTTGTACTTGACAGATTTCAATCAATCAATCAATGAAAATTAATAAAGGAATTAAGCATTAATGACAAGCTCCTTATGGTAAAGCTGGGTAAGAACTTTCTGGATAAAATATTCAATAATATTCAATATTCATAACAATAAAGACCTACAGCTCAGCATGTCCAAGAGAACTAACTAATGATCCAAACCACCTGAAGTTTTATTTATGTACAGAAGATTGTGACACGGCGGATTGCACCCCATAAAGCTCAGTGCATCATTCCTTATTCTAACACTGGGCAGCCAAACTCTGCACGGGGATCTCAGGGAATGCTCCTGCACAGCCAGGACTGGCTGAGGAACCAGACAAGAAATGGAAGGCAGAGATGGAGGTCTGGCTCCCTTCATCCTTCTGACAGCAGCTGACAAAGGCAGTGATGAGGTTGGGATTTGCAGCTCAGAACTCTCCTCAAAGTGCTTAAATCATCCAATTTCAGGGGGGAAACGCAGCTAAAACGTAACTTAATCTAACAGATGGGCTGGCTCTCCGACTGTGTCCCAGTTGTGGTCTCTCTCTACTCTGTTCTTGATCTACAACTTGCAAACAATGGTCAAACTATCATAAAACACTTGACTCCTTCAAAGTGGGGTCTCTTCAAAGCTGTTCCATTGCACAGGAAGGAGCTGGAGCAGCATTTACTGCCAAGTTCAAGAGCACAACTCCTCAGCTCAGCACACACAATATCCTCTAGGAATTGAGGAGATTTCTATTTTAAGCCTCAGCTTTGCAGATGGTTTATATATTTTTATATTACAAACAGCCTTAGGAATGTTGGAGGTGCTTAATCAGGATCAGATGAGAGAAAAGCATCCCAGTGCTCGGCCACACAGATGTGGGAATGCTCAGATACAGAATGTGAAACACAAGAATTGGCTTTCTTTTAAAAAAAAAGTAGTTATATTCTTATTTAACACAAGTCAGAGAAAGGTAAAGGTTGTGGATCACATTCCTGATTTTCACTTTTGGGATCTGCAATACTCTGTCAAAGTCCTGAACTTCAGGTGGAAAACTGATACAATGGTGCCTTCTTGTGACCTAAGTTAGAGTAGAAAGACTCATTTAAAACCACCTCAGCAATCCTTCACTCTCAGGAGATCAGAAATCTCTGGTTTGGATTCTAAAGAATCCAAAAAGAGACTCCAAGGAAAAACAGTGTGAAGAAATTAAATGCTTAATCTGCCAAAGGATTGAAATCTAACCCAAGGGGAGGGAAATGCTCAACAATCACATCCCATCTACCACTGCTAAATAAAACAAGAAATCACTGGATGGCCAAAATTGGGGTGATACACCCAGACCAAGCCATGAGTGCAAAGCAGCCAGGTCCAGGGACTTCAGACCCAGGATAATTTCAATTTGACCTCAGCCTGATGCCTGGTATACATTAAATTGCATCAATTTTTCCCTCAAGGGCCTGACTGCTGGAGAATTTAAAAAGAACAGCTAAAGGAAGAAAAAGGTTAAGAGTAGACGTGATGAAGTTTATTTCCATGAATTTACTCATAGATCTAAATCTTTCACAGATCCATTCAACTACCAGATACCTTTTAAATGCCTCACCTTTCACATTTGAGAAAATTAATTATTACACAACAGAAAAACTGGAGCATGAGCAAAAACAGAAAAGAAATCAGCTTGAAAAGAGACCATAGCACTAATACAAAAAGAATTAAAATATACTGCTCTGCAAAAAGATTTGCTAGCAGCCTTCGAGATAGTTGAAGAGGCAAGACAGAGGTTTTAAAAAAAAAGGGAAAATTTAAAAAGTTAGAGATTGAGGGGGTGAGTGGTGATACTAGAAATACCATTAGTCAGGGACATAAATACAACAACTGAAATGTATATTTTTGCCTTAAAGAGCAGGCTCTTCACATTTCAGATGAAGACACCTCAAAAAAAGGCCAAAATGCTCTGTGCATTCCCAGATACAGAATGATTGCAGTCACACTGCAGTTTAAATTTGTAGTATTGCATTAAAACAAGAATTTGGAAGGAAAAGACAACAGATCAACAAATTTAATATATGGACTAGCTTGCTTCTTTTTTAAGCCTAAAGCAAATGTATTAAAAATACTTAAGAAAATCAAATGGTTTTGATGGAAGGCTTAGTTTTTAGTCACTCTGAAGATGTTTCAAAAGACAAAAAAAAGGAACAGGGTATCTGTATTTCCCAAGAGAACTGAAGCACTGATGAACCTAAAAACCACTGAGAAAGGTCTAACGACCTGATTCAACTTCAAGTGATTGAGAGTTTTTAGTAAGTGAAGAGCTAAAGAATAGACAATGTGAATTTGTCAAGAACAAGCCACACAAAGCCAAAAATTTGGGGGCAGATTTACCAGCTTAGATAGCAAGCAAATGAAATTTAGGCTTTAATGCTGGTGAGAGTTTTGACCCAGTCATTCGAATATGCACAAATACTTGAACTGGAGGATACACCACCACTTCAAGAGAAAGCTGTTGTTAATTATTAAATTAATAATTAATGTCAATTAAAGTTGATGGTTTTAATTCAGAATCAGACCAAAACAAAATCCCCAGTGGTGTCCTGGCACTGTGATTTCACTGATGACTCAGAGGGGAAGAAAAAACTCCAGGGATCACAAGTTCAGCCAAGCCTGAAGAATGAGAGCACTGAACATCATCTCTAGAAACTGAGCACCAGCTTGAATTAGTACAGACCAAGTGACAGATTAAGAGCATTCTCATAGAGGGGGGAAGGAGGGAAATCAATGCAGAAATACGAAATTATTCAACTGTCACAGTATGAGCCATCAGAATAGGAAACATCTTCAACATTCCAGCTCTGCATTTCCCTAATTTAATGATTACATGCAACTGCTCAGCTGAAATAACCTCCATTTTTTCAATTTAAAGCTTTCAACTGCTTGATAAAAAGACAAAAATAGAAAAAACTGTGAGCAAATATTTGTTGTATTTAACCTCTTTAACAGGCTGATAGTTTATACAAAAAAGGTTTAAGAGAAGCCAAGACCCACATTTTGTCTAAAAGAGCTACAGAATTTAATACCTGCACCCCCTGCCCAGTCTGACTTTTTAAATAATTTCAATTTTTCCAACTAATCAAGATGAATAAGCACCCTGCAGAAAGCAATGACTGCCACTAATTACAGAAATAATATTTATTTGCTAAAAAGATGGGGTTGTTTTGCCCAATTCCCTTTAAATCTTTACATAATGTGTAGAAGGTGGCATTTGGACCACACCTCCAGCATTTTCTCCAAATTTTATCTTAATGTAAACACACAGGAAAGGGGTGGACTATGGAAGCTTTTTCCCCCACCACAATACAAGGACTCAATGAAATTTTGTTTTATTTGTAGCTTCACATACAAGACCAATTTGTTCCAGCAAGTTTCAATTCCTTTCACAGATTTTTTTGCAATATAAACACAGATGCTGGGAAATCCCTCTTCTTAAAAACATTCAACTTCTGATCCAGAAAAACACCAAAAGCTAGCAAGAAAAATAATTTATGTACTTGCCTGTCAAGTATCTGATATTCACTGTCAGATTTGTACAGTGCCACCAGCCTGGACTCCATCAAAATGTAAATCTTCTCTGTGGCTTTATCTAGAATATAAAATAAAACAGGAGTTTTCTAAATCTCAGTTTAATCCCCTCATTTGCACCATTATGAAACCTTTCAATAGATGCAAGATATTGTAACAATAAAACTGCCCAGAATAATGCTTTACTACTTTCCAGCCACTTTTTCCCCACACAGCCAGTTCAGGAACACTTTCCAAAGGCTAAGTTTAAACAGAAACCACAGGATAAAAGCCAGGCCACTGATTTGCAGTGTTTTGTTGTTGCAGAGGCAGAAATAACTTTGCCTATTATTGCTGACTCAAATAAAGCAATTGAGAAGTTTCAGTAAATTGTAATTGAAACAGAGGGAAACAACTGGGAGATTGACAATGACTACAACACAAAATTCATGTTATTAAGTTGTAGGGTAATGATTGCACTTCATGCAGCCTTCCTGAGATTCACTATCTCAATTACATGCTTGGATTTCTTTATAAAAGGAGTACATACCAACAAAGGAAGTTAACATCAAGAAAGAGGGAAATGTTATGAAGGAAACTAATTCTCTACCCCAAATCACCCTGATTTCCTAACTTCAATGACAAATTTTATTCAGGTTGCCACCCTGCCAGCTCAGGGGCACTGTCACACTGCAGTGAGCCCAGAGACATCCAACTCAGCACCTCAGGCAAGTGAGGTTATTTCTGAAAATACCCAGTATTTCTTTTTAAGATGCCCAAATTTATGTTAAAACTTTTGACAACTGAATCATACCTAGTATTCTTCAAAGGAAGAAAAGCCAAACACGTTGCATTCACAACTTCATGTTTTACACACAACAGAGTCATGAGGTTATGCTGAGACTGGAAATTCCTACTCACTATTTTATTTTTTAAAGAAAGGGGGGGTGTTTGTAGATGAAGGTGTAATTAAAGACTATAAACACACACACCCCCTCTTTTTTATTATTCTTTATTTCATCTATCAGTATTTTTTAAGGAACAGTCCTCTCCTATTAAGTAAGAGAAAACAAGTTGGAAATCATCGGCCACATCCAAAGTGGATCTCATCCTTCAAACTACCGCTGGTTCAACCCCAGAAAAATTCTGTAAATTTAACATGAATCAGTCTAAAACACAAAACCTAAGAACATATTCGCAGGCACTGAAGGAAGAGGTGTTCAACACTTGCCTCTCAGTTTTACATATTGCAGTTCTGGGTTAACACAAAGGGCCAGGTTGCTGGGCAAGGTCCAAGGAGTCGTGGTCCAGGCAACAAGAGAAACACTTGGATCTTCTTCCAGGGGGAAGCTCACGATCACTGAAGGATCCTGAACATCCTGAAAAACAATTTAACATGCCATGGTCATCTGTAATGTAAAAGGTGAAGTGGCATTAAAGTCAGAACAGAGCACCAGTCACTGAGTTCCTCATTACACCAGTGCAGTCTGTCAGTCCAGCAAGGCCACGGGGTTAAAATCTCCCATTAGCAGAGAGATTTGGGGGATTTGCTGCCAAAACATCAAAGAAAGAACAAGTGCAGTTCCTCTAGGTACCTCTTAGAACCCCATTTTCAAAGTTTAGGACCAATCTCAAGGGTCAAGAAAATCAGTTTCTCAGACACTGCTAAACAAAGCCTTTTCCACATTTTCTTCTGCAGCCAGGGATTAGGAAGAACAGCCACCACATAAAATGATGTATCTCTAATTAAGCTGTTGTTAACAAGAGGGGGAAAACATCTAGGGTACTTATGAGTATGTCAACATTTAAGACTAAAATAAAAAAATAAACAACCTCAGGGAAGAAGACCTTTGTCAGCTGCTCTACAAACTTCACCTTCAAACGAGCCCAAAAAAATCCCTGAAAACAAGCTTTTCTTTCAGCCAAGCACAACCCTATTCAGTCACTTCACATTTCCCATACGATGAAAAGCTGCTTATAAAAGCAAGTCTAACCCTGCAAATGTGAAATTTGCACTCCAAAACCCTAAATGCCAGCTCGGAGGGTGCCGTGCACGCCGACCCTATGCCCAGAAATGAGTCCTGTGGCTTGGGCACGGCTCGTGCCAGGCACTCCGGTTTCCATGAGCATCATGGAACAGTTAATGGCACCATGGGACAGACAGGCAGCTATTTCTGTCTGAGCTGAGGGCTGCTCCAGAGGGAGTTTGCTGTGAACATCTGGTGCAGTCAACAGTAAAACATAAATATTACATAACCCATGGGCTGCGCTCCATGCCAGGCAGGAATCGAGCTCTCGCTTCTGTCTCTACCAAGTGCAAGGCAGCACTGCAGGCTACTCACTCTGCTTTCTGAGCTCACCAAGCAGATAAAAACAACTGGCAAAGCGTAAGAAATACCATCCAGGTTGACAGGTGATGGCACTATGTAGTGTTTTAGCTGTTAAAATCTCACCTGAAGACACCAGCTGCTGGCACTGTTAACTCAGGTGTGCTCTGGACACCCAGCTCTGGTTCTGAAGGTGCTTCTTGTGTCCTATTGCTCCTAATCTGTGTCCCAATTCTCAGAGGATCAATAAACAGCAGCCAAAGGCTGCTCTCCACTGTGAGAAACCCAAAAATGAATAAATCCTGTCGCCTCATAGACCCACAACTTCCAAACACCATTTCTAGCAGGTGAGAAAGATAATTTTTGCATGGAGTGGCAGGGCAGCATCCCACCCAAACATACCTCTGGTTCTAGAGTGAGAAACAGCATCTAAATAGCTCATTAAGACTTTATGGAAAAAGAGAGTATAGATGCAGGTACACACAAACCCTCCAAAATAGTCTTTGTTCTAAAGAAAGCTCATTTATCTGAGCCTGTGTGAAATGTCAGTCAATAAGGACAAGGAAAGTAATTATCAGACTGTCATGCAGTCACAAATATCAAGATATCTTTGTAAATCTCTTTCATAAATCACAAACCATTTTTTCTTCAGTATAAATACCCCTCATACTGAAAGCTCTGGTGTCTCTCTGGTATCTGTGGGCTGCATGGTAATCCAAGTATATTTAAACATTTGATTAAAAAACATTTGTTTTGGCCAGAAAACTGACCTTTTTTAGGCAAGTTGTAGAGACCAGATGTACAATCTGTGCTAGCTCTCTGCTCTAACAATGCAAGTGAGAGATTTACATTAAGAGGATCTGGAGGCCTGGGTCAGGATTGCAAAGGATACAAAACCTCTGTCTACAAACTAATGTGGAATTTGGAAAATTGGGACACAAGTTCTGCCTTCACACATATGAACATGAGTTTGCTGCAAGTGAGAAGCTGCACTTGCTTTATCTTGTCACTCATTTTTAAAAGGAACATTTTATAAACCACAGTAAGCCCTGCATTATATTAGGTACAACATTTTCTGGTGTTTCCCAATCTAAATTCATGATTCTTAGAAGAAACATGATCCTACAGCTACAGAGTCTTTGACATTCCTTATGAATCCCCTCACAGAAGATTCAAACCCGGAAAAAGACCCTCTTCTTTTCAGATGTGCACAGACAAAGACAACTGCAGCTCTCCTCTGAAAATTCAACACAAAAATGCACCACTGCAATAAAACCTTGAGAGCCCAGAGAGGGAGGAATTTACCACAACAAAACAAAGTATGTACTTTAAACATTTGTAAGTAGTACAAATAAATACAGCAAAATATGATCAAAATTAACCCGTTTACCTCAATTTTTGCTACCAATTTGAAGTGTTAATTACATGTTTAGGTATCACCAAGCAAGAAAAGGCTAAAAATCCAAACAGAAGAAAATAGAGAAATTTGATGGCCACTTACCTTGTAGTTCTGATGGGACTCAAAGTTGGACAGGGGGGTGTTGCATGCAGTTGAGAAAGGCATGACCTTAACCCCTCTGTACACCAGTCCTTTGTCATAGAGCTGCTTGAAAACCCACCTGCAAGTACACAAGAACAAGGAATAACTTGGTTATGTCACATTTAGTAAATAAACTGCAAAAATGGGGTTTCTGCTGTAGCTGGAGGTTCTTTCTGAATGACACCTTTTTTTAAAAAAAAAATTCCACCATAAACTAAAGACAGTATTTACAAGTCAAAAGGCAAAGAGATAATTTATTGCAACTGCATTTCTGGCAGATTTTTAGCTTTGGCTGGTTCTAGCAGCTTGGTAATCCATGCACTGGCTGCATGGCACAGAGATTAATCAGCAGTATGGATTTGTGTTCCATCTAAATACCTGCTCAGATTTCCTGAACATAAAATCACCTGAAATCTGAACAATTAACAAGGCTGAAATCAGCCATCATTTAGAGAAGAGCTGTAATGACTTGACTACTCACTTCTCACATGATTTTAACTTTCTGCTGCAACAACCAGAGACACAGATATGGGTCAGCCAGCTGCAAGTCACCCCAAGTAAATCCTGATAATCTGAGAGCATCTTCCACAGGAGGGCACAATTAACCACGAAAAATAATGAACTCAGTTTAATGGTGCTGCAATTTAATGTTCCCCTCTGACCTCAGATCCTCTCCAAGATCACAGCCTCACACCAAGGTCTAGCTCTGCTTAGGAAATCATCAGTGCAGCCTGTAGCAAAGCTGCATGCTTATGTTTCCTTGGAATAATACAAGACAGCACTTCATATTACAAGTGACAAATGGAGTCAATGCTCCAGATGAATGGAAGCTGGAAGAGAAACACTTCACGCAACAACTCAAGGTGTCCATGCCATGGACAAACCCTGAAGACTCCAGGGTTTCCTCAAGGATCATCAACATTCATCAGCTTCTCATGTCTTGCTGACTTGCACACTCAGTGGCACAGCCTGCAGGCTGCAAGGCAGGGGAAGGCAAGCCTTAAATAATCCTGCCAACTTCAACTCACAAATCAGAGCTGCTGCAGAGCCGAGTCATTCCGAATCTCACAGAAAAACTGTTAAACTCTGCAGACTTTAAAAGCTCCTTTATTCAAACTATGTTTGCAAACCATCCTGATCCCTTTTCTGGTTTTTTTGGGGTTTTTTTTGCAGAGAAATAGCTCATTGCTAAGCAACCAATCCAATCCTGGCAAGCAGCACTTTTTTTCTGCAGGCTGTCGTTTTGTGCTTGAGAATCTGGACCTGTATTTCAGTCAGTGTCTTGTCTTCTCTGCTTGAAATTATCATCTTCAACAAAAAACACAAGTAGATTATTGCACTGAATTATCTGTGGCCCAAAATAAGAATATCAAAAGACATGCCCTGGCTCGCTGACATGGAAGTCCTGTGGTGCTTTAATCAGAATAATTACACTGCAGATGAGGCAGCTGGAGAAAATACAGAATGTCACACAGAAAAGATGTGAATTCCACTCAGACTCATCCATGGACCTCTAGTAAAAGTCCAAAGTTCTCCTATGAGTGGTCACTAACATCAGAAAAATTATATAGTTCAAAGTTTGAGATGGAAAAAGCCTCTGAGACCCTCAGCAGCATCAAATTTTGCCACAGAGGAGCCAAACCCAGGAGTCTGTCAGAGCTGTGCACTCCTCCAAAGGTGCCTTACCTTACACACAACTGAAAAAAAAACTTCTTCAACAAAGAAATGTCACCCACAGGCAAGATGTGGCTGCCTGACCCCCAACCCAAATCTAAAACACAGCAGCGAGTGGCTATTTTACAGTGGAGATTTTATCACCTCAGACTTGCACAAATCTAGATCAGTTTTTCATAAAAAATGATCCCTGAATATAGTTTCACCAGCTTTCAGCATATAAATTTGAGCTGGCTAACTGCACAAGTTTTTGTGGGAGTTAAAATAACTTTGAATGTATGCTTACCCCCATAATGAATGCAGCCTGTGACAAGTGACAGCATTCCTGCTTGAAGGTGCTCTATTTGCCTTTCAAAAGCAGCAGCTAAAACACCTATAGAAAAAGGCTTCACTTTACTTTCTATAGAATGCTGCCTACTAACAGCACACAAAAACTCCTCAGAGAAACACTGAATATTTAATGCAGCTGTAAATATAACTGTAAACTCTGCTCAGGAAAGGTGAGCACTGTGTGGAGCTGCCAAGATCCCAATCCAGGCCAGCATCTCCCTCCTGTGGCAATCCCACCCCACTGCACACCCCGGCCTCCAGCTGGCAGACTGCTGTTTGATGTCATTACTGCTACAGAAGTTCTTCTGTTATCTTCAAAAGCACCTAAAATGGGTTTCCTTGACAAAAAAAAGCTGCTGGGAGCTGCTGGTGTGTGAGCACCAGAGCTGTAGAGATGATTCCCAAAGAGCTCCCTGCACCAGTGCCCACCTGAAACGCAGCACCTGCCAAAAATGAGATGGTTCTATCAGTAAGAGTCACCTGCAGGTGGAGATCATGCTTTGATTAAAGAGTCATCACAATATTTTAGACAATGACATGGTTTGATCCTTATGTTTGAAAAATGTTGACGCTTTGCAAGAAAGGCACCCCAGGTTTGTCAGCCAAAATTGAAAATGCAGTGCTTTCTGAAAAAAAAAACCAAACCATAATCAAGGGAAACCACAGAGCTCCTTTCTAGTGACAAAACATTTACTCACAGAAGTTAGAAATTAAATCCTGTTCCTCTAATTCTGCTACATTTCTCCTCAAACATAAATTAATTCAGTTGCGTCCTCTCGGCTGTGGGAGCAGCACTCAGACCTTCACTGAAGAAAAATGCACTTTGGGAAATGGTAAAATTCAAGATGCATGTTTCAGCTTCTTGTTAGGAGTCAATCTGATTCCTAAAGGTGGAAGGAATGTTTAACTTCCAAAGTGGTAAGAGTTTGTTGTTCTTGAAGTGTCAGGAGGTTTAAACCCAGTTAGTAACAAAGCCTTGCTCTCCCCAGAACTCCCAAGAAACCAGAACCTTCCTGCAACATCTGTTCATCCAAGGCACAAACACCACATGGATAAAATCAAACTCCTGCAAAGGGAGCTTCTGCTTCAAAAAGATACTAAATCAGTCAATGCAGCACTCCAAACACCCCTGGCATCCCACACAGAATCCAACATCTCTCACTGTGCAAAAGCAAGCTGCACTTCTCAAACACATACACCCAGTTCACATCAAAGAGAAGGATTTCATCTTGGAGCTTCCCAAGTTCTCGATGCCATTCCTTGGAGAGATCGAGGGGCTCTGTTTGCAATGATCAGCACCTAAGGGTTTTCTGAGGGTTTGAGAACTCCAACCTTCCTAGAGAACTAACTCATAACTAAGACTAAGATTTATTTTCAAACACATAAAGCACTTTCTCCACTTTTTTGCTCTTTAAAGAAAAAACTGTAGGAACTGTAAACAGTTCTGTGGGCATCAGAACAACAGGATCTAGAGGTCTATGGTTTCAACATATCCATGGCACTTTAGGTAAAAGGACAAAATTATTGCTGTGTTGCCTCCCATCAGTTCATATCAAGATAAAAGGACAATTTTAGAGGCTCTGCAGACCTACCAAACAAATCCAGGCACAAATACCATGCTATGTAGGAAGCCCTGTCATTTAAAAGTTCAGCAAATGCTGCCTCCTAACAGCGCCACAGGAAGCAGAACTTCTGAGGAAAAGGTTTTCCTACAACTCATGGACAAAATTTGAAAAACAGGAGGAAATTAAAATGAAAGCAACAATCAAAACCAGATGCTTAGGGACCAAAAAAAAAAAAAAAACCCAAAAAAAAAAACCCCACCCAAACCAAAGAACCCAAAACAAAACAACAAAAAAAATCCCCCAACAACAAAAAAGTACTCAAAAAACACTGCATGTGAATCCAAAAAGCATAAACCCAAATGGAACATGAATTCCAGTAACAAACACAACCTATCTTTAGAACAGCATCTTGGAAAGACAGCTCCTTCAGGAAATCAGGAAAAGCATTTCTTTGTTCCAGGGCCTAGGAATTGTTGAGTACAGAAGTTGTCAAATTCTATGTTCAACTACCACTGAAATCTTTAAAATCCTGGCATACAGAGATCATCCTGCTCCAGGTCTACCCTCCAAGCTGTAATCTTTGTGTCTGTTGAGAGAGTCTGGATCAAGGCAGAAATGCAAAATACCAGAAAATTTGAGGAGATACAACAAGGACTGGAATGGTGAGAAGGTAACAACGAGGGGACTAGAGAACTTAATGCACAAAAGAAATACAAGAATGAGGGAAAAAAATACAGGTAGCTCATAGAAAAATGGACAAACCACATTTCTTATCACCAGTATCTCTCTAGAAAATCATTAGTCATGGGATACACAGAATACAATAGCGATTTCTATTAGGAGAAATCTATTTCTAGAACTGTGTTAGGAGAATTTCTGTTCTGAGATCATTCTGGTTTAGTGCTGAGCCTGTCGGGGCAGGTTGGGTGTGAGCCCAGCTGTTCCTGTCACCTCCTCCCAGAGCTCTGTCACCAAGGGGAGCTCAGGACCAGGCTGAGCCCGCAGTTGCTGATTTGGGCACTAGATGGTGACAGCAATCTGCTCAAGCCACCCTTCAGAGCAGCAGCAGGAGAGGCCAAGCCCTGGCATCACCCCGGGAAGAGCAGAGCCATCCCCCCATCCCAGCCCTGAGCCCAGGCAGAGCTGCCCCCAAGGGCAAACTCACAGCCAGCCCACACCTGTGCAAGAACCCAGCAGTGAAGGCAGAAATTCAGAGTTATTCCAACTCCCAAAGGTTTCTTTCAGGCCACCTCAGAAGTTTTAGCTGCCATCAAACTCCTCTCCATTTCACGGGATGTGTCTTGTGACTGTACAAATATATTTCATGTTTGGGCCATGCCAGCTCAAAACCATCCCTCCCTGCACTGTCCCAGTGAAGGGCATTTTTTAAATTGAGATCCAAGCTGGCTGCAGGACAAACTGTACAGAATTAGAACTTAGAAGTTCTGTTTATTTAATGTGTGCAGAGTTGACTGGATCCTAACATGCAGTGCAGTATCACCTCTTAGTGACACCAACTTTCAATCATCCCCTGAAAAATTCTGCCAAGATATCACAAATTCTACCAATGAATATTTTTTAAAGTCAAAATTCAGCAGGCTGAAAATTCAGTTTAGTCAGTCATCATATGACATGCCATCAAAATGCCAACATAGTCATTCCACCAGAACAATTATAAACATGAAAAAGAAATGTTCTCTGGCATTCTGAGCTTGTTAATAATGTTTTGTAGAGATACTGTGCAACAGATGTATTTGGTGTCTGAGTCCTAAACACTTCCAATCTAAATAATTTGGATAAAATCAGCCACCACTGAAAACATTTTTCACAACTATTAGATTATTTCGCTGAACTCAACAGAAACAAGGAAGAAAACACCACATGTCACAGAAATTCCAGTTGAGGCCACTCCAGAGCTACAGACCAGAAAATAAATAACCTAAACAGACTGGTTTAGCTGATTATATGACTAAAGACAAACTCCTTACCCTGTTTTAACCACAAAACCTACAGCTGCCATGCCCACTTACCATTTTCATAATCAGGGGATTTTTTTCTGGGCCTAAAATCAGCATTATACTCCCACAGACAGAACAACAAGGTAAAACCACTGGACAGGTCAATATGGTCTCCAGGGCAGTCAATGCAGAAATTAAGCTGCAGTTTCTCTTTTGTACATAGCTGGACACTAAATTTTAAAGGTTTTTTTAAATAATTTCAAAAGGAGCTCGGAAAAAATGGAATCAATTGTGAGAGAAGCATGTTAGAAGCTACAGCTCAAATTAACACTCCTGATGGATATGAAAAGTAACTTCAGTAACACTTTGTGGGTCTGATGATTGCCTGGGTAACCATCCAATTTATTTAATTTTTAGGAAATTGTGCATTACTCTGCCAAAAACACCACTCTAAATGCAGTGACAGCATTTAAGCATTTTCTCCTTCAGTCCTGAGACAGTCCTAGGAGACTTTCCAAAAAAAAAAACCCCTATTTTTAAAAACAGAAAATGTGTTTCATTACATGATTTAACAGAAACTTAACAGTATCAGGAAGCAAAAAAAAAGTACAAAATTAAGAGGCTGTCTGCCTACACACTTCCTGAAATTTCACTGAGTTTTTAGATCAATATAATTTCCTTTGTATCAAAGCAAACAGAGGAAGTGATGTCTCTAACACAGGTGAAAGACCAGAAACTGCCTTTGAAAGAAGTGGTGGGAGAAATAAATCTCACTGGCACTTCAGCCCTCTGCAGTGGCTTCAGGGACATCTAAAAGGTCTCTCAATCCATTATCATAACTTTACAATTACTATACAATTAAACTGACTATACAATTAAAATTGATTAGTAAAGCTAATATTACCGAATATCCAATAATAACTTTATTATGCACGTAATTTGCTTTTCAATGGCTTTTTGTCAGCATATCCTCTGCCAAACTTCTCCCTGCAATTCACCTTGTCACTCTGTCACCCAAAGAACTCACAGTTGCCATTTCTTCACTGTGTTAAACCAATCTGATTATCCTTAACCTGGAAGGTTGTCTTGTCTTTTGAAATCCCAACAGGCACCCTGAATACATCACCAAAACCCCCAAACCTTATTAAGCTCTTCACCACGAGTCCAAGACAGTTGTCAAATTGTGCTGCCAAGAAAAAGATAACAGCAGATTCACAGCCTCTAAATTCAGGCTTGAAGAAGAGGTTTGGAGCTAAACTGAGCTTGGACATTTTTTGCCCATTTACAGCTGACAATGTGAAAAACATCAAGAACGCAGAGATAGAATGTAATTTCCTAAACCAAGGAACATATTAATAGATCTTCAGAACTGCTTTGTAGCTGACATGGAGCAGTAAGATTTCAGGGCTCACTAAAGGCAGTGCTGGTGCACTTTATTTTGCAAAACCCTGCTATCCTGGAGAAGGAAAAAACAGGACAATTGTCACTTGGACATCAAGAGATTTCACATCGCTTTAATCACTCTGCCTGATGTTTTATCTGCATCTGGCATTTTCAGAATAGTTCTAGTGACACACAGACCAACACGTGTTTGCAGTGAGTGAAGCCTTTTTCACATTTCAAATCCATGAAACAATGCATGTTCACTTACCACACAGACTCCATGAACTCGGGGTAAAGAGTTTTGTAGTCATTTTCAAAGTCAATCCAGCGTCCTAATCTGGTAACAGTGAGCTGTTAAGAGACAAACACAGAGATTGAAAGGCATCTTAACGATGCATCATCACATTACCAATATTTATTCTGTAAAATAAAAATCAGCTGGGTTTTTAAGTGCAGTGTTTGCCCCATCTCAACGAAATACACTTCTAAAATATTTTAGCCTGCTAATAGTTCCAAACAGTGCATTCAAATAGGTAAGGAAGGAATGAAACCATGAGCATGGTTATTTAGAACCAAGGTCACACAACAGGCAAATGTGTTCAACACAGCAAAAATGGCAGATGCCTTGGATCATTCATCAAATAGAAATGGTGGATCAGCCAAGGTTCAGCCAAGGTTCAAATGCCTGAAAATTGCTTTTCATTACAGTGGTCTCACTTCTATTTTTAAGACTACGTGTTGCAGAGACACTGAAAACCCAGAAGACTTAGCCTGTCAGCTTTCAGTTACATGAAAACATTATGTAACTTGAAGACAAAGAAATGCTGAAAGAAATTGATACATGACAAGTTATCAAACTATCCCAGGGCCAACTGCTTTCTCTGACTTCCCAGAGCCAAGAGAGGGCTGCCAAAGCCACAGCAGTGACAGGTGCCAGCCCTGGCTCAGCACAGATCATGGTCACATCCAGACACTAACGAGGAATGAGCCAGCTGTGGGATTCACTGGGACAAGGGGGATTTGACAGCCATGCAAACCCCCAGCTCTGCAGTGCCAAGCCAGGGACACCTGTCCTGAAGCTGTTACACACAGCCCGCACTGACTGACTGTCAAACCAGCAAAGTGAACACAAACACATTCATTCTCTCACCTCCACATTTTCATACAGGTTCCATCCTGACCTTTAAGCCACTCTGACATTCCACTAGCAAGATCCACAACCTAGGACTGATTAGTACAAGGATCCACCAAGTTGGAGCATTATGCTTGCTCTCAGCATCGCAAGATCTCTCACAGCCCAAAGAACCTTTTCTATCTTTTCATGAGGCTCAAATATTTGCTAACCACTCCAGGCAAAAAATAAACACTCTAACAGGAATGTTGGTAATTCCTCTCCTAGCATTATTCCAAAATATTTGAATTTATTACAAGTCAAAAGATACTTAAACATATTTCATTATTTTTATCACCTAAAACACACACATACATGCACAAGGTTACAAACAAAACAAAACATAAAATCCATTCACCACCCAAAAGATTGAGTGCTTGGACTAACCAGCACTGCAAAAACAGCTGAAGTACAGCAAGTTAAATGCTATGGAAAACCAACCACAAATGTTGCAGGTCTGGCTGGGATAGAGCTCATTTTCTTCTCCATAGCTGTTAAAGTGCCATGTTCTGGATTTAGGATGGCAATAATGCCCAGCAGAGAAACTGGGGGGACTTCACCAGGAGCTGTGAATCACTGGGCAGAGACAGGCCAGGTATCACTTGATCTCCCTGGCTTTTATTCCTCCCTCTCTCTTCTCTTTTACTATTCTTATTATCATTAGCATCATTACAATATTTTATTTTGTTTTAACTAAACTGTTCTTATCTCCACTCATTGGCACTTGGCTGCCACCTGGGGTTAAAACACCACAACAAACCAGAATGAATCTTGCTATTTTTATTTCTAAAAGCAACAAAGAATTACCGACGATGGGTTTGCAATACAACACTTCAGAGAGTGATTTTAAAAAAAAAAAAAACCCAAACTGTCTGCTTTTCATCCAGCCATTCACTGAGGTTTAGGCCACAGTTATTCTACCCAAGGCAGCTCTGGTTTCTTCAGACATTTCAAAATGCTCCCAAGGGCAAGAGGCAAGGGAGACTCAAGTAAGAAACTGCTATTTCCATGAAAAGAAATACAGCAGGACTAGAAACATGCAGGGGAGTGTGATGAAGTAGAAGAGCTTTCACACTTTTGAGGAAAAATTAAAATAATTAGCACTGTTCTGCCTAGGGAAAAAAATGATGGTTAAGATAAAGCTTCATTGGAAATCATTTTAGAGAACAACTATTCTTCAAACTTGCACACACCAACACTCTTCCTGTGTTCCTGGGATGTAAAGCTGACACCAATATACTCTGGGAAGACTGAGGGTTTACCCACACCTCTTGTGACAAAACCAGATGTGAGAATTTCTGTTCTTCCAAAAAACAAGCTGCTGCCCTGCACTCTGGCAATGAAAAGACAGTGGGGAAGGAGGAGCAGAAGAGCAGTGAGGTTAATGTTCATTTTCTTTAGTGGCTCCACTTGAAAAACAAAGACAGATCTTTCAATTTTCCAGACAAGAGAAGACACAAAGAAAGAGACAGTGCTCAATATATCTATTACTTGTTCAGTTTATCTCATTAGACACCTCGAGCTCCAGGTAACCTGCAAGTAACCTTCTCTTGACAGCACAGCAGTCTCTGTTCTGAGCCACAATGGTCCTCTTTTTGTTCCCCTTTCAGGATCACAGGAGCTTCAAGACACGAGCTTTATGCACATAATCAGACAAAAGGATGAAGTTCACCCCACCTGAAACACCTGTGCACAAACACATGTAGAAATGCTGAGCAGAACATGGCCTGAGCCTTCACTCACCTCCCACTCCTTGGCATATCTCATCACAATCCCTCTGCACTCTTTGTTGTAAGCTTCAATCCCCATCTTGGCCACATCTTCTGGCCCTTTAATGCCTAAAGTCTTGTCAATCTCATATTCCTGCATGGAAAACAACCAAACAAAACACCCTGTTATCAAAAGCTTTCAGGATTGCCCTGGATAGTTTATGTGTCCTGTACATTCTAATGAGGCTCAGGGGCCTCCTTTAATCTTTTGAGATTTCATGAGAGCTGCACCTGAACTAGGCAGGGGTTTCACAGGTTCATCGTGGTGTGACTGTTTCTTTAGTAGCTTTTTAAAAAATGTACAAAAAACCCCCAGTTTTTGAAAAAGGTACCAAATAAATACAGGTTCACAGCAATGAAGAGAGTGCAGGTGATCAGCAGGAAGCTCCTGAACTCACCACACACAAAATCCAGAGAAACACATTGAGCAAGGAAATTCCGTTTCTCTTTTAGCAACAATGTCAGGTGTAAGAGCAACAGAAACACGAGTGAAAAGCAGGGAACAACAGGGAAAGAGGAACCAACAGCAGCATCTGCAGGTAAATTCATGACACATACCACAGGTAAGCCATGGCAATCCCAGCCAAACCTTCTGTCAACATGAAAACCACTCTGATGAGCAAATCTGGTCACGATGTCTTTGATGGTTCCTGCAAGAATGTGGCCATAGTGGGGGAGCCCCGTGGCAAAGGGGGGCCCATCGTAGAAGTTAAACCTACAATACAAAACATTCCTTATTAAAGCAAAAACTGAGCAGCAGGCCTGCAGACAGGGTGACTCTGTGCTTCTACTACTTGTGTTTTGCTAGGAAAATATCCATTCCTTTCTCTTCCATGATTACTCAGCATAGGTGCCAGGCTGGCGGTGGGGCTGGAGGTAATATTCCAATTCAGCTCCCACCAGTGCCAGTTCTGCCAGGATTGCCATGGAACAGCCCAGCACGGTGCCCCACAATGGGAAGAGTTCTCTGCTTACCTCCCCATTTCTCTTACAAACCCACCAGGTTTATTTCCACCAGGAAATGACAGGTTTATTACAACTGTTTGAACACTGCTGATTCTTCACCAAGTGAAATATAAAGGGACAGCAGCATGAGCCAGACCTGCTGTTGGCAAAGGGAGCAGCTGCTGTTTACAGAACCAAGGAAAAACAAAGAGTAATTACAGCCAAGCCAACCCTGCATTGCCACACACAGTTGCTACAGCTTTTAACATATTCTTACCTAGGTCTGTTCTTTGATTGCTTCAGGCATTCCTTGAAACAATTCAGATTTTTCCAGAGCGTCAATATCTTCTCTTCCTCATTTGGAAAATTTATGTTTTCTGGAACTTGTTGAACCATTCTTTCCCAACAAGGATCAAAAAGAGAAAAATACATATTGAACAGATGTGAGAAAAAAATAACTCCACAAATACAACTTGTATCTTTCAAATCCGTATCACCAACCCAAAGCTCAGTTTCCCAAAGAGCCTGATTCATTGCAGCACTCCATTCTAAAAAAAGCCTAATTTTTACTGACTGGCACCAAAGTTTTGGACCAGGATAAGGATTCTATATTCATTCAACTATGATTGTTCCCTTTTTTATGATGTTTTTATTTCTGTTTCCAAGAGAAAACAGTCAAAGGGTAAATTATTTTTTGGTTACAGATTTGGGGTTTTTTTCTTCAGGAAAAGCTTTCAAGTTCAAACTGACCCTTCACCACCAGTTTGTATCAGAGAGTTTCACTTTAGATTACTGAAGAAGAGGCTCCGCTTCACTGAACATTCATTCACACTGTTCAGATGTTTAAAAGAGCATTTTCCATCAGGCTGTGCCAGCAATCTCAGATGCTCCTAAAAGCAGCCAGACTGCAGAGAGCACAGTTGGAAAACACTGCAAAGGTGAACATGAGTTTTAAAAGTACAGTAAAACTAAACCCCAACGAGCCACTTTCCATGCTGTACAAGCAACACAGGGAAGAGGAATTCTCAACATAATTAGGAACACACAACAGTTGCCTGGTTCCAGACAGGCTGACAGATAGAAAGGGGTCAGATTTCAATAAAATGCCATGGCAAGAACTCAGCAAAGCTCTGGGGAACAAAGGTGTTTTAAGACAGCAGCTCACTAACAGGAGAAAATTGTTATGAAGGTTGTAATAGATGATGGTACAGAATAAAAGGGTTCTTCCCTCTCTCTCTTAAGCGCTGCTGCTCCTAAGCACACTTACACCAGAAGTAGCTACTACAGCCTTGAGCTTCAATCAGTATTAGAGAATTCCAAGTAATGGCACAAGGCCTGAGTCTTGGAACCCAGAACACCACAGAAATTGCCAGCTCAAAACTTGAACCCCCATGAAAAAATGCGCTACAGACCAATTCCACCACTTCTATACATGACAAATCATTCTCTCCACCAATAAACCCAAGTTATCCTTTATCGTTATCATAGTATTATAAATGAGAATCCCACAACCTGATGCACAGGCAACACAGCACGTGTAGGGGAAATCAGGGGCTGGCAAGAACACATGGACATGGCCTGGATGTATTTTAGAAAGATAATAACCAGCCTGAGCACAGTGAGTTAGTCTACACACATCTTGTAGGAGAGTTTTCACCATTTTGTGTCCTTTCTCAGTGATTTGATCACAGAGACAATGGAAATCATAAAAGGATTCAGCCTTGAACCTTTTATCTGCCACAAGCAGCTGACCTGAGGTTTAAGGATCTGCACGTTCTACTCAGCTCTCTCAAATTAATGATTAGTGCAGAGGGTTTGGAGTCTGGCCAGGTGCCAGGAGAACAAAGCAGGGGCACAATGGGGCTTTGGGGTGTGCCTGTGAGCGGGCTGTGGAGGCTGCTCAGGAATCACAGACTCCCTGCGTAAATCACAGAAAATCACTGTGGGCCCATCCTCCAACTGAAGCACTGCACGGGCACAGCAGAGTCCAGCAACCACAGGGCACAAACCCATCCACACTCTCAGCAACAGCAGAGCTTTACTGCATCAGAAGCAGGGGGGAAAAAATACTGCTGGGAATTAATATGCAACCGTCACCACCGGTTATTTTTTTTCAAGTTACAAACCAGAATTTTAAACAGACTGACTTAAAAGGCAAAGGCGCGTTGAAAATCTCACCATGGCTGAGAAAAATCTCAACCTTAGCTGAGGAAAAAAGCCAAAATCTAACAATCATTTCATAGACAGAGGGATGAATATCTCTACAGCACAGAAAAAAAAAAGCTCATTATAAGCAGTCTAGGTATTTTAAATCACAAAATAATCAAGGACAGCTTACTTTGAACACAGAGTGAGCAAAACCATCACAAACTGTATTACAGAAATTATACAAACACATCTAATAAAGCCATACTTTCAGACAACACTTCACATTTACAGAGATCAGTAAACACAAGGAGGGTTCTCTATTCATTTTCTGCTGACAGGAAGTGTTGGAGTTTAAGACAATGCACCATTAAGCTAGTTTTTTTAAGTACACTCACTTTTCTAGGGGATAACAACATTCACTAGCAAAGGTGTCAAAGTTTGGAGACTACTACAGCAGTCTGAGACTTAAGCTGGGCTTCTTATCTGCAAGAAAAAAAATGCATTAAAACCATAAAAGTTTTAATTTCACAAGTTCACATGTGCTTTTTCAAATATTATTTTTTTTAAAAAATTGATTTAAAAATCAATTAAATCACCACTATGAATGAAGCAAACCCATATTTGAGAAATATTGTTGTACTTTCCATACATCAGATATATGATTACAACAATGTGGATTTCAAGGTATTTTGTTGACTGAGAAAATCTAAGTGCAAAGACACAGGATGAACTAAAGGTGTACAAAAGGTTTGTGATTTCCAGGGGTTTATGATCAGTCTCTTACTCTTGTTCCAGTCACCTTCTCCCACAAACTATTCTGTAAAATAATCAAAGCTCCCTCAAAGACAAGGACCCTCCTTTCTCCACCTACAGCTGCCTTCTCCAAAGTTCAACAATGCTCTGTTTTCCATACACACCTGGCACCCCATTTCTGCCTTTTCAGGTACTGTTCTGGGGCAACATCAGTCTAAACTGGTCACCTGATAATCAAAATTCTCCATTTCTAGAAGGGATGGAAACAGCCAAGATTATAACAGATGGATGGGAAGAGACTGCTGAACTACAGAACAAGCATTGCTTCTGAAAATCTTGTGCTAGTGTCTTATACAAGGAATAAAACTGCGACATTAGCCCAGCTGTCCCCCTGCAAGGTTTTCCTTTAATACTGAAAAGCCAATTAAAACATTGCTAAAGCAACAAGCAAACTCACCAATTAATAGATACAAAAGTTCCATGCTATGCAAGAGCCCAGTTTTACACTGTATCTTGTGATGGCTTAAGAAATTTTTGTCATCATCATGCTTACCTTGATTAAAACTGGAACATTTCGTTGCGGAAAAAAAAAAGAAATCTAGGTTATCTTGAAATAACTTTGAACTATGTGTTTTTAATAAAAGCTCAGAAACCAGTGTCAGCTGAGTTACTGAACTCTGCTTTTATGTGACAACTGAATTCTATTACCTGACTGCTGCTTTCTAAGCATGTCACCACCAAACCGAATAAAAAAAAGCTTTCTGCAGTTTCCAAAAGGCTCCCGGGGTGTGGAAGCACACGTTTGCTGAAGATATCAAAAACACCGCAGCTGCAGCAATAAAAAGGGTGCATTCATCAAACCCACCCCCCATTAAAAGGAAGCTGAGAGAAATGCTTAAGATATACTACACGTTTTAAGGGACCTTAAGTTCTTAGTATAAATAACTCATGAAACCAAGACTTGCTAAGTATTAAGCCCTGCATCTGGCTCACCTTTAATAAGCACCTGCTACAGTAACCCCTAAATTGCCGAAAAAGCAAAGAACCTGTACAGCCCCCGGGGAGTAAAACACACACATGAACGTGACGCTGTACACACAAAACACGAGCTGACGACGCCGAACGTCGCAGGGAAGCTGCCAGCCCGGCCGGACATCGCTGCCGCGGTGACAGCACCGGCACCTGCCGGACCACGAGCCGCCGCTTTCCTGGGACACCCTGAAGGTACCGCCCAGCACCGGCTCCCCCACCACACAGCTGGAGCGGTCTCGCCCTGGCGTCTCGGAGCCGCCCGCCATCCACACGGGCTAAGCCCGGCCGGCAGGGCCGTGAGGGGCCGAGGGTCCGGCCCGGGCCGCGCCCCCCAACGCTCACCTGGGTCCCGCCATGATGCAATCGCGCCCGGCGCAGCATGGCCGGAAACGCCGCCGGAGCCACGGCCAATCAGCGCGCAGCTCTCTGCGGCCGCACAGAGGAGCTTTGTAAGACAGCCGCCCATTGGGCATGAGCTCACCCCGAGAGGTGAGTCAAGCTGGCGCGAGGCAGCTCGGGAAACTCTATCCGCGTGCCCGCCCCGCAGTCTCTGATTGGGTGAGGCACGGTGGGGGCGGGGCTTGGAGAAGGGCCCGTGAGGGGCGGGGGCGGGGCCGGGAGTTCCCCTCACGGCCACGGGGAAGTCTCCTGAGGGTACGGGGGAGCCATGAGCCCGATCCATGGGCCAGGGACAGGATCCAGCCGCGGGCCCCGAGCCCAAACCCGGGCAGCAGCTGTGCTGGGTGTCCCGGACAACCCCATCCGGCTCTAACCCAGCGAGACCAGGACACTGGGCTTCTCCCAGTAACTGGATACCAAGGACCTCTACCAAACTCTTCTCGGGAGTTCGACCTTAACCTCCATTAAAGGGATACTCTTTAAATCTCTCAAGATACCAATTCTTAAGGCCGTAGCTACAACAGAAATCCCTCCTCTGCTGCTAAAAAAAAAAAAAAAATCCAGCAACTTGTACATAGGTTCTTCCATGTCAAAGGAAATTTAAGGGTTTTAAAAAAATATTATTTTTGGGTGGCAACCACTGAGAAATTACAAAACATTTCATGATACATTAAAAAACATTTCCTCCGCTTTTCCAGTGCTGAAAACAGCTGTGAAAAGGCCCTCGACAGAGAAAAATAGAAGCGAGGCAGGAAGGTGAGTGAGGGAGGTGGATGCTCTTCCCAGCCTGCACACCTGAACTCTGACCAGACAGAGCGTGGGGAATGAAGGCCAGGTCAACAATGACACAAACAGTTCAGCTGCCTCCAGGTAATGATTTCAAATTGCTCTAAAAACCTATTGACTAATAGAGGTGTAGGTACCAATAAAGGTTTCAATAAAAGCTTTAGATATTTGTTTGCAGGACTGGGTACAGGATGAATTCACTGGTCTGTGCAGGGCAGTGTCACTGTGTGGATTAGAGATAATCCAGATGTGAAGGGAGGCACATAAACTGGAATTCTCGCCTGCACAAAATAGCACAAGACAAAATTTCCTACATTTTTCTAGAACAGCTAAAAGAAAAGCAGACTCAATCTGCACCAAACTCAGAGAAACAGAAGAGAAAATGGGAACTGAGGCCAGACTAAACTGGGCTGACCAGACAGACAGGAGATACTGGGTGCATGTGGTTGCCAGGGCAGAGTCCCCCGTACAAACACAGAGTTCTGGATTGTTCTGTGTCCAGGAGGGAAGTTTGGAATGGCAGAAGTTTATTCAAGCCACGCTGCTGCCTAATACATCTATGAAAAAGCCTGTGACAACTCTGGACGTGGATTCTACCACATGATGTGGCATTTCTTTATAATCATCCTGATGAACTCGGAACACGCTGCAGCCTCTCCCTGCTCTCATATTCCCGCAGATCTCAGAGGCTGCAGATTTTACACAGCTGCTGCTTGCTCCAGTGCCAATTCCTGCCGGTTTGGCCTTTCCTTTGTAATACACACAGGTGATAACGCTGGCTGAGCTTAAATGGAATACCATAGAATTCCTGAATGGAGTTTGAAACAAATATTGCTTAGAAATACACACTCTAAAGCAGTGAAACAGACAAATGTAGGCAATTTGTTTCTGGCAACATTGACTCCGTACTTAGCCCAAATCCAGATTCTTACCTTGCCTCCCTGTACATTTTGTACTTCTTTGCCCTTCAGGGTTAAATTGTAATAAAATGTTACCTGCATGGGAGTTGCTGCGCATGTTCACGAACAGCCTTTACTGGGGAGCAGCTGGGCAACACTGAGTTTATTTTTCATTAACAGATTGGTCGTGGGGAAGGGGTGAACAGGGAAGTCACTGTCAGATTAGTTACATACTGGGCAAAAAAAACTCACCCAAAAGAGATTGGAAAGTCAAGGGAAATTTGTAGTAGAGGGACCAAGGCCCAACTCAAGTAATTGGGGCATTACCCAAACTACAAGAATGAATGTCTCTGCTTTCATTTTTCATTCTACACTGATGGAAAAGCACCGATTCAGCTGGAGAGGTTAAAGGGAAGGAAAAAAAAAATACCGTGAAGTCTCAGGAGGGGACTCCCGTGGCGTGAAGCAGCTGAGGGGGAAGCCGCGGGCACCATTTTGTGGGGCCCGCGGGAAGGTCACGGCTCCCCGGCGGTGGAGCCGGCCGCAGCCTGGAGCTAGAGAGGAAGGGCGGCCGCGGGAACCGGCACCGAGCGCCGCGGCTTCTCCAGCGCCCGGTGCCGGCCTCAGGCCGCCCCTTCTCCCTCCCCGCTGCCCCCGCGGCCATTTCGCCGCCCTACCCCCAGCGCCCCTCAGGGGCGGCGTACGCGGTTTGCGGAGCGGTTTGCGTAGCGCCCCGCAAGGGACGGGCGCCGTGCGCGGTTTGCGCGGCGCCGCTGCAAGGGGCGGGCGGGCAACGGTGCTTGCGCCGGGAGCTGAGCGTAAAGGGCCTTCGTGAATAGGGGATGAACAA
Source organism: Brachypodius melanocephalos (assembly GCA_013398615.1). Classification (NCBI taxonomy): domain Eukaryota; kingdom Metazoa; phylum Chordata; class Aves; order Passeriformes; family Pycnonotidae; genus Brachypodius; species Brachypodius melanocephalos. Next base: position 2,779,778 of record VZSR01000223.1, read on the forward strand.
AATGCGCCCGCAGCTCTGAGCCAAGCTAAAGCGCGCCTCAGGGGGGAGAGATCCCGGGATAACTCAGGATAACACGGGAGATACGAGCGCGCCGGCTGCGGTGATGCGGAGCCCCCGCGCTCCCCGGGCGCGGAGGGCGAAGTTTGGCGGGGACAGGCCGGCTGAGGAGCGGCTGTGCTGCCCCGGCACCCCCCCGCGGCGCGGCGGCAGTTGGACTGCGCCGGAGGTGATAAGTACAGGTTGCTCGGGCGAGCGCCGGCAGTGGGCGCGGGGCGGCGGGTGGTGCGCGCGTTCCCTGTGCGGTCCCGGAGCGTCGGCGCCCTCCCCTCGCTCGCTCCGCTCCCGGGCCCTGCCCCGGCGCGCCGTGCCCGGCGCAGCGCTGACAGCCAGGCAGCGCCCAGCCGGGGTGTAGGCGAGGCCATCTCCGAAGCGGCGGTTTGGAACCCGTCAAGCTGCCCCGCAGCCCGCAGCCGTTCAGCCAGGCTATGCGCTGCCAACGGGCTCCGCTCAAGAAAAAAACAGAGCGGATCGTGAAAAGGTAGAGGCGCCCGCAGAGGCCCCCGCAGGGCTCTTGGGAAGCGGCCACTCAGCCCGGAGAGAAGCGGAGGACGCGCCGGAGAGACGACGGCGTAGGAGCAGCGCGGCGGGGGCGTCCCGGCGGCTCGGAGCATGTGAGAGGCCGAGGGGCCGCGATGCTGCGACGCGCGGAGTTCATCGTGTGCCCGCCCTGGGAGCCCGCCCGCGGCGAGAGGGTGCCGGGGGGCGCCTCCCCGACGCCGCTGAAGGGCGGCGAGCCCCGGCGGGGCGGCAGCCGCTCCCGTTGGCCGCCCGGGCGGCGCGAGAGAGTCCCCGGCGGGGCTCGGAAGCTGCTGGGCAGCCGCACGCACAGCCACTACCAGCACCAGCAGCTGCAGCAGCAGCACTGCTGCGCCTTCCGCCGCTGCCACCGCCCGGCGCGGCCGCGGGTGCTGCTCTCCCTGCGGCCCGTCAATGTGCTGGGCCGGCGGGCACCTGGCATGCGGGCGCCCCGCAACACCAACCAGTTCCTGATGCGGGAGAAGTACCAGCTCATGCACCTGCGCTCGGACTCGGTGGGCACCGAGAGCGGCGGGTCGGACTGCGAGATGGACCCGCTGGACATGGACTCGTACCTGGGGGTGCTGGAGAACGCCCGCGGGGCGCTGATGGAGTGCGCGGGAGAGCCCGGACCCGCCGCTCGCTCCTCGCCCGCCCGGACCGGGGGCGGTGCGGCCGCGGGCTCCCCGCAGGAGGAGAGCCAGCAGTACTTCCCCTCGGAGGACGATGTGATCGAGAGCGAGCTCTTCATGGAGAGGGACTTCGACGAGTTCTGCAGCAGGATCGCCTGAGCCCCGGGCCGGAGGGAGCAGAACCACGCTGGCTTGGAGCCTTTCCGCCTCGGAGGGTGGGAAAGGTTTATTTATTTGTCAGCCATTCCTTTGCGTTTTTGTCAGGGGGTTTGGCTAATTTTACAGATCTGTGTGTGCAAACAGGGGGGAATCCCCGGCGCCCCCGTGTAAATAAAGTGAACTTTTCTGAAGGCGAGATCAAAACGGATCGCGCTGTTTGGGTTCTTTTTTTTGGCGGGGGGGAGGGGAGAGGCGGGGGCGCCGCAGGGACAGCCAGAGCCGCCGTCGGGGGCAGTGGAGAGACCGGGAGGCAGGGAGGGGACGGGGAGTGACTGGGCAGGGGGGCGGTGACGGCCAAAGTCACGGCGGAAAAGTTTCTCGCCTCTCTGGCAGTCGCCCCGATTCTGGTTTACGACGGCAAAGCCGTTTAATTACCGCGGAGGGCGGCCAAGGAAGCGGCCCTTGACACACGGGCACAGAGAAGGGAGCGGCAGGAGCCGGACAGCGACAACAACTCCAAACTCAGCAGCTCCGGGCTGGGAGCCGTGCCTGGCCCCCCCGGCTCGGCTCGGTGCGGGCACAGCGGGGAAGGGAAACACCAAAGCCATTGATCCGCCCTGCAGGTCTTTATTGACCCTCCCTCGCTGGGCAATGCTGAGGGCACCTTGGCCGGAGCTCCTGCCCGCATCCCCGGGAACAGCTTCCACGGCTGCCCCGTGCTCTTGACACCAGCTTTATTCCTATTTTACCAACTACAGCAGAGGGAGAAATGTCTAGAAAGAGATTTAAAGGGCCACCAGCTGAAACAACTTCCCCAGAGCCAGTTAGGGTTAAGTTTAAGTACCGTGCAGGGAGGGCAGATCCGATCAACATTAAACTCACCAACTCCCCGAAAAGGGAATGAGGAGGCATCAATTCAGCTACAAACGGTTAAAAATTACAGCAGGTAACACATTCCTGGAACTCGTTGGCAGGGAGATGAGAGGGACATTTGTTTTAACAGGTCTGAAAGAGGAGATTGCAGGGCCAGCTCTGGATCGTTCCTCATGGTGCCTCCTGCTCCCTGTCACGGACCTTACGCTTTCCCCCACGCACAGACACGGTGAAATCAGAGTGTTCCAGAAGGACAAATGAAAGGTGTGATGTTGATTTGCAGATTAATGAGTTCCTGCCCATGGCACGGGGTTGAAACTGGATGGTCTTTAAGGACCCTTCAAACCCAAACTATTCTCGAGTTCTGTGGGATGCTTGCAATTACAGACACAGAGGCAGGAGTTAAGTGTTATCCTTACAAAGGAAACAGTATTTTGAGACAAAATAATCGAAATTTGTAGTACCTCAGTTGCAATCCTATGAAAGGAAATGTTCAAAGACACCATTTTTTTCACCCTTCTTCAGAAACAAAGCTGCTGAACACATTAAGACCAACATCATGTTTATTTTCATTGGAAATAGCCGAGTGGTCTATACACACAAACTTCAGTTTGTTTGATGCAGGGTTGCATTAGAGCCATGCTCATTTTGGGAATTCTATCCCATGGGAAGTTCTAGGCGAGGCACAGGGAGAAATAAACCCCTCACACAGGTAAATGAAACCTAAGTTTGCACCGGTTTGGTCATCAGCAAGTTTGTATTTTATTAATGAATCCAGATCTGCACTAACATGTTAAATTAATGGTTCGAATGTTTTCTTTTTGTTTCCCTGACTCGTGATTTGAACAGGTATGACAAAAACTCCCTTAGGAACTTACTTGGAACTTGGCCTTCATGGTGCTGCTGAATTTGCATCATAATAGGGATGTGCTTGGACACAAGCAAAGAAAGCAGGAGTGTAAATTAATAAAAGAGCACAGGGGCATAATTAAAGGTGACACAGTGCCTGACAGAATTACAGAGATTTTCCATTGTGGAAGGGAGCCCTGTGTTCTCTCCAGCAGACAGAGACTTGCCATGAATGATCCATTTGTGTTGAAGCCCTTGCTCCCCCCTCAGAGGGAATTCTCTTACAGACCTTTCCTTGGTGTGTTATTTGTGTTACTTAGATCTGGCTTAATTGTAATTTTTTTCCCTGTTTCCTTCCTTTCTCACTCGAATTAGGAATTTCCTGAGTGTTTGGAAAGTGCCTTGTAATGGCTGCAGCCACAAATAACACCTTACTATCAAGTTTGAAGGTACTTACCAAAGCTGAAACTCAAAATATGACCAAGTTCCTCAACATCAAGGCTGGGAAAAGAAACCAAAAGCTGTTGCTCCACAAGATCACTGATCAACCCAGTGGCCAACAAACTGGCTCAACTCAAACTTTACCAAAACCAGTTTTATAAATTCCTAGGATTTTTCCTTTATAGACACACTTCTCATGGGTGAGCTTTACAAATTTAAGCAAATGTAGTGACCAGAATCTTTACACTGGTGAAATTTTGTTAGGGGTACAGCTGGAAATCACTTATAAATAAATAAATACAAACGACTGGGAGGTCCAAGGCAAACAGGAAGAAAAATTAAGGCCTTTGTTACAACACAAAGACTTCTCTTGTAACCTGTGTAAGATATTTTTATGGCCAGTCTGGGCACAGGATGAATTAGGATTTTGTAAACCTTCCTGGAGGAAAGAAGGCTTTGGTAATGGTATGAAGGAGGCAGAAGCATTTATTATTCATTATTGCCATTTCAGCACACTGCTGAGCAGGTGCATTTGCAGTTTGTGGGGCTCTTTGAAGTCTCCAGCACGGCAGAAATGCAGCTTTAGCTGAGGAACAGGAGTGCTGCACAGTTCCTGAAAGGTCTTCAGCCACATTCCTCAAAGAGAAAGAACCATGAGTGGGAGAAAATGGTCAGCCTGTCACCCCTCATTTCCAACTCTGCATCTGTCATGGGTCTGAGGATGTTCAATTCAACATGGGATGATAAAAAATATATTTTTCACTGTCTGCTGTAATAGCAGTGACCATTTTGCTGTCACACATTCCAATTAAATTCAAATGTCTCTGGTTAATTTTTCTTAGTTCTTGTATTCTTTTCCTGACAAAAACTATGGCAAATAAAATTCACATGAGGTGTGATTTAATTTTGCTGGGGGAGGATACCCTTTTTCCCCATGCAGGAAACAAAACTTCACTCACTGGCTGTAGAGCTGCTACATCACACCCAGCCACAACAGGCCAGATTTAGCTGTGAAACAAGAAAAGTGAAGTATCACATGAAGAGAAGCTTCCATCTCCTGTTCAACAAACACTTTTGCATTTCATATTATCTTTAATGTTAATGATCCTTCTATCCTGAAATTTTAGAGTGAAAAAAAAAAAGATCAAATGTTTTAAGCAGTTCAGAACAAGGCAATTATTTCAGAATAAAATTTTGATTTATGTGCCCCTCCTCCCCGTGTTTCTTCAGGAAAAGAAACCCAGAGTCTAACAGCAGCAGGTTAAAACTGAAATAAATAAACACATCATCTAGCAGTTACTCTCAGCCAGTTAAAAGTCTTTTCCAGATGATGAATCCTTTATTTAATAGCAACGATTTAAACAAAAGTTATTCAAAATAATTAAAATTCCAAGCTCCAGAAGAGTGCTTTTAAATATAAACCAGCAACTTCTGCCAAGGGGAAGGAAAAAAAAATAAAAAAAAAAAAAAAAAGAGCTTCCTTCTGGCATGCCTGAGCACTTCAGTCAGGGTGAGGAGACTCAAACAGGGAAGTGCTACAGAAGCTCTGTCCTGCCAGTATCCCTGGAGAGCCCGGTCCAGCTGGAAACTGAGTCAATGATCTTTGCTTCAGTAAGTGCCCAAGTCCACAGGATATCAAGGAAATGTGCTAATTTTGCTGTTTCCAGGGTTCTTGCAAGAGTTAAGTCAGGGGTAAAAAATGTACCAGTCATTGATCCTCACAAGTGAGTCAGGGCAGCAGTGCTGCTGCTGCTGCTGCTGCCAGGAGAAGGGGAAAGGAGAGAGTTTCCTCCTGTTGCTACCACAGACACTTGTCCAGGCCAGCAGTTCCCAGTTATTTTGTTCCACCCATTTTCCCTCCACAAATGAACTCCTGCCATGCAGTTCCTGTCCCTTATCAGGCCCAAAGCAGGAATCCTGCAGGCAAAGTGATGCCTTAAGTTTGAACTTTCATGTTTTCAGGTTCT
>VZSR01000223.1:2785374-2807558 GCA_013398615.1 Brachypodius melanocephalos
GACTGTTTGTCCATTTTGGGTCCATTTTGTGACCATTCTAAGTCCACCTTGGGGGTAGCCAAGGTTCTTGTCCTGCCCAAGGTGTACCCTAAAGGCCTTTCAATAAATCCCTGCTTTATCCTCTGGCTCTGTCCAGTCTGTTCCAGGTCAGCCTTCCCAAGGCATCAAAGTGTGCTGCCTCCAAGCCCAGGCCTGCTCCCTGAGTGCCCCCTGTGCCATCTGCAGCGAGGTGTGCCCAACTCCCCGCCTTGGGAGAACATTCTCTGCCTCCTGTGTTTACACAACTTGTTGCCACAGGATCCTCAGCGAGGCTTTGAATGCAGCAGGGCTGTCAGTTGAGCCCATTGACCACATCAGTGAAAGATTTTGCTGTTCCCCTGCCAGGCACAGTGAAATCATCCTTGTCACCCTGAGCCTGTCCTCAGTGCCCACCCCTGCTCATGGAATCTGTCAGTGGAACAGGAAAGATGGATCATCACACCCCAGCTATGTGGCACCTACTTGAAGTCTCACTGTGTTTACTGCGGTGCAAATGCCCAGCAGTCTTTCTGCACAGCAAAACCAACAAAACCATGCTTAAAACCAGCACATTTCTATTCCCTGTAACACTTCACTCCCTCAAAGCCAGGAGATTTTGGTATCCTTTGGGAATCAGTTCCCCAATTTCACCCTGGATTTCCCCACGTACATCAGGCTTGTGCAATGCCTGCAGAGTTCCTGTGTTGGAGGAGCTGCTGAACAGCCAGGCTTTATCTCATCTCACCAATGGTTTTATAGCCCCTCCTGCATTCCAAGTCGTCTCTTCTCTGAACTGAAGGCTTCTGGCATAATCGTCTCCCTCTCACACCGATCAGCCCTGGGATCCACACAGAATTGTTGCGAGGGTTGCATCTCCTCTTGCAGACTCTCTAATCAGTTTCTCTCTGAGTCACCGATGCTATCTGAAAATTCTTTATCTACAAATGCAACCTTTGTGTTTGGTCTTGCAAAATTACAGGTGACTTGTACCTGAAAATGTCTTGCTCCTAGGAAGGTCACCTTTTATAACTGAGATCACTTCATCACAACCAAAAGTTACTTGGTTGGTAAATTAGTTTTACCACAGATCAATGGCAATGAATAATTGTTTCCCTTTTTTTAATGTAAGAGCTGCCAGCAAGATGCCTCTCGAGAAAATGCAATTCTAAATAGAGAAATTTTTGGTTCAGGATTGGGAAGGAAGGAATATTTCAAATATTGCATGCTTGCCAGGTGAAAAACTTCTTGTGGTTAACTGAATGTAGGTGCCCAGCTGGATTTACCATCTTCTGTGTAACAGCATAAAACTGGATCCAGCAGTTTGTAAACAAACAAAATGCACTTGCTTCTGAATGGGAAAAAGGCAGGAAGGAAAATAAGATCACAATTCTCAGGTACTCCTTATCAATACCCACCATAGAGAGAAAACCCATTTATAACGATTTGAGGAGCCAGAGGGGGAATGGGGAAGGGAGAGCAGCACCTCCCTGTCACACTGCAGTCCCAGAGTCACCCCAGCCTCTGCTGCTGCAAGAAATGCAGTGCTGACCAGAATTCCAGCTAAAATTCACCCCTGGAAACAGCAACCACTGAAGCCTGCTTTCCAGCAGGCTCGTGCTTGGTTGTTGACTGAATTATTTTCAATGTTTTTATCATAATTCTGCATCACGAGTTCATCCCTCTCTGATGATTGTTTGAAAACGGACAGAGAAAAATTAACTGCAAGGTAAATCTGGGGCTTTCTTTCTTTTGTGGGTTCTTTGATGCACAGGTTGAGCTCATATTGCATTCTTTAATCCAGCATCAGTCTCTGTATTTCCCTGTACAGAACAAAAATGACTGGTGTGTCCTACCTTTGACACCTCCACACTTGGCTCCACAAATTATTATAAGGGCCAGATGAAAGGACACGTGGAGCAGCATGATCCCCGAGAGACAAAGCTAGAAAAGAGAAATAATAATACATATTTCAAAACATCTGCACAAGTGTTACTATCCTGTAGCTTGTGTTAAAGTACTGCCAGTGTTCAGCTTTACCAGCACACACAAGAAGGTGCCATCCCTACTGAAACCTGCTTTTTCCATGGATTATTTCATTATTTAGTCCTGATCCATCTAGACCAGCACTCAGTACCAGAGCAGCTGCATGTGCACAGGGACACCACATACAGGAGTAAAGAAACATTCTGAGTGGGTCTAACAAATACAAAATAGGGAAATGTTGCATTAAAAGAGATTCTTTTATGCTGCTTACATCAGTTTTCCTGCATTTCCTGCATTTCATTGACCCACGTTATGAGAAAAGGCAAATCATATTTCCAGAGCGTCTTCAATGCATTTTGCAGATAAGAAAAGCCCAGTTGCACGTTTCAGACCATCAAGAAATGCTCTCTATGCACAAGAGAACACGTTTTCCCCCCTCCTGTAACCAATCACTACAAAATTCAGCAAGTATCAGATACCTACCTAAGGATATCTACATCAGAGAGCACTGTAAAGCTAGGAGCCTTCCAGAACAAGGTTTGATGGTTCCCATTTTTGTTCAGAGAGGAGAAATGAGTCAGGCACACTTGACTCTGGTTTGCCTTTGGATCTCAGACATGTACTATTTAATTAGCATTAAAATCACACAGGCATGAAAGAAGCAATAAGCATGCATGGATTATTTCTTTGCTAACACTTACGTGAGGAAAGTTGGTCCTAAAGGGCTTGGAAAAGCAAAGCCACAGATTTACTCTACTTTTGCAAGTGTTGCTGTGTTCTGGTCCCTTTACAGGCCAGGATTCAGCATATCAACCAAAATTCTATTAATTACGAAAAAAAAATGGAGCTGGACACTCACAAAATCAGGAGATTTCCTTTTAGTACTGATTTTATACTCATTGATTATTTTGGGATACACTTGAAAAGGAAGCTTAGAACTAAAATTCCGCCCCGCCCCTTTCAGGACTCTTTTGAGGGACAACTCCCTAAATGTGTGCCTTGTAGGGGTACAAATCCAGCCTTAAAAAGCTGAAGCAAGCAAGCACTGGTGATCAGAAGGGATTCCTCATATCTCCATTTTCTGGAAATAATTTCTTGTGTTCACATTACTCCATTTCCTTTAGCATCAAGCCTTCTCCTTTCCCTTCTGTTCCTGAAGATCCCATTCTCCCCTTTCCTCCACCTCTCTCATTTTCTTGTTCTTACAGTTTCTACACATTAAGCCTTTCTCTCAGTGGGACTGTAAGAGAGGGTGATCATCAGAACAAGAAACAGCTTCCCCTTCCCACTTGTTTTGATGTGAGGATCAAAAATAATGATAACCTAGCCAAGTTTAAGCACACTGGAAGTGTATTATTGGTGACAGCAGGGCTCCTTGCAGCTCCTCTGTCTCCAGGAGGAAAGCACACATCTGCTGCCTACCACTTGTCCCCTCATGGCCCCTAAAATTCACATTGTTATGCTGAATATTCCCATCAGTTTATGGAGCTGTCATCACAAATGTGGCTCATCCCTGACCAGGCCAACTGATGCAATCTGTCCCCACCTCTATTCCTGGGGCAAGGATCAAGGTCTCTGTGAACACTGCTTTCTCTGAGCTACTCTGAATTTAAGCCCCCGCTGTGTTCTGCTGGTTTGTGGTTTAACACACCTGGTATTTCATACAGGAAACACTAGAGACATTTAACAATTATCAAAAATACAGAACTATTCTAAAGCTGCTTAACTCTCACCCATTTTCCCTCAGTTCCTGAGGCCAGGAAAGCTTTAGCACTGTCTTGCAGCACAACCTTGTGCAAGGCAGGTCTGCACTGGTGCTCTGGCAGCCTCACACCAACACTCTGGACCTTGTTCAGCTCTGCCAGAGCCAGGCAGAGGCAGCAGGAGCTGTGTCTGCACTTGCCAGAACAGAGCCTGGCCCTGTATTCTGTACCCTGTCCTGTATTCCCCGTGTTCCCACAGCTCTCCAGCTCTGCATGGAGTCCTCCAAAAATGGTTTGGGCTGGTTTTGAGCAGGAGGTGAGACCTTGTCCCTCTGCCAGCCACAGCCTGTGAACTGTCCCAGGCTGTGAATCAAACACCAGTGCAGAGCTCCCCTTTGTCAAAGAATACACAACTAACTTAGGCCAGACTTTCTTTTTTCTCTTTTTAGAAATAAATCCATACTTACATTACATTGCCAACCCCTCAGGTTCTACTTCAACAGATTTTGTATTGCTCCCACATTCAGGAAATATAAAAATTGACAAAAGTAAGAGCTTAATTGTGCAGTAGTATAGCAGGAAAGGAAAAAAAAAACTTAGAGGTCTACACTTAAGTACTTTCTGCTTCTCTGAAAAACTACTTTAAACCAAAATCCTTGCACAAAGGCTTTTTTTCCTTGATAATAGATGAGTGTAGTGTTAACAGCTGATGATGGCCTATCTAGTAATTAATATTACTGGAAGTTAGAGAACAGATTGAGGCAAATCAATTTCTGGAGCAATCTCAAATTCTGTTGACCTATAAACTACTGCTCTGCTTTGCCTTCATAAATGAAGTGACCAAACCCAAGACAAGCTGAATGTTTCACCCACCAAAACAGAACCTCTGCAAAGTGTAGGTGGAATGCAGAGCAGTTTGTATGACCCGGGGAGCAGAAGGGCAGAGTGGAGCAGGAGCTGGCACAGCAGTGCTGCAGGCAGAGTGACGCTGCAGGGCACGGCTGGCAGCCCTTGCTGGGTGCAGGATTTGTCCCTCTGCACACAGAGCAAATCCGTGTCCCCTCACAGCAAGGACCGTGTGTTACAGCTCAGTTTCGGGGCAGGATCCACTCTTCCTTGTGGAAACAACCCGTCTGTGACACAAAAGAACAACACCACCTCTCATTTTATGGGATCTGTATGTGCTCCTGCTTTTTCTGCGCTGGATCCGTGTTTCCTGACCCGCTGGATGTTGTTTTGCAGAGTTTTAAGAGGCACTGAAGTGAGATGGCACAGATGGAGGGAGGCACCAGGACCTGGCGGAGCTGAGGAGTGGGTAGGGGAGATTTGCTCCCCCCTCCATGCTGACCCACATCCTCCACCCTGTGCTGGGAAAAAGGGGAAAAATATCCACAGTGCTTTAACTGATGCTAAAATATAGCTTTAAAATCTAGTTAAGCACGAGCAAGAAACAGTTAAGTTCACATAGAGGGGGAAAAAAATTGGCTTCTGATCAGGAGAAGGAGGAGTTTGGCTTTCAGTGTTGTTGAATGAGAAGTAAATGCAGGCTATAGTGAAGGTCTGGCCACCTCGGGGGTCCCCTGAGCAGCCCCGGGGTGGCTCCCAGCACCCTCTTTAGCAGCCAGCACCCTTTATTTCCATGGCTGGGGGGACACAGCCCCCCAGCAGTCCAGCAATCCCCACTGCCCCAGGCAGAGGCACATTTTTAACTCATTACGGGTTTGATCATTAATTTATTTGACTTCATTTGTGTAAATTGTGAAGGGATTGTGCTGTAAAAGGGGGTCGGAGGAGCGTGCACAGTGTCCCCGAGGTGCTCCCGGGATGGCATTGTGTGACATTACACAAAGACCACACGTTTATGAAGAGCCCAACAGGTCCTCAAGGGGCTCTGCATTGCAGATCCGTAGAATCACTGAGGTTGGAAAAGGTCTCTGAGGTCAAGTCCAGCCATTTGACCCCTGCAGACCTGACCCCGGGCAGAGCAGCAGCAGGGGCAGAAAAGGCAGCTCTTGTGCTGCTGTGGAATTAAAATCCTGCCAGAGGGATTCCTGCCAGCAATCCCTGCCTCCCATCCAGAATGCAGCAGAGCTGGGTGCTCACACCATTTCACCTCCTGACTCACTGCCTCTGCCCTCACACCAGTGTGACCACATCTGTTAATGTTTGCAGGGTTTTTTTTCTAGAAACAACTCCTTTTACTGCTGAGCAGGGTTACCCTTTGAACATCCACCTTCACCCTCTCCTCCCTAAGTAACTCTGTGATTTTGCTTTCACATCTTCATTCCCTTCTCCCTTTTTGATTTTTCAGCCATTAGCCTCTGCAGTGGGTTGTTCTTTTTGGTTTATTTTTCTTTTTCTTTTTTCTTTTCCTTCCATGGTTTGTGAGGACATGAAAGCCAATGCATGAGAGCTTTACAACAGAAATGGCCTAACAACCTGAAGCTGATCTTTTGCCTCTGATTTGGTGGTGAAAAAGGCAAGGCAGGACCACTCAACAGGGCCAGAAGGAGGATGCTCATCAGCTGAGACACAACAGAGGAAAGTTTCACTTACTGAGACCTGAGGTATTGAAAGTGCTTCAGGAAGCATTTCCTTTCTGGTTAAAGAAAAAAATGCACACACACACAAAAAAAAGGACTTTTCTGTTTCTTTCTCTGGCTTAAGGGTTTTTTTCTACTTCTATCAGTTTTTCAGGATTCCAATAGCCCTAGAGGGTTCAGCAGTACAGCTCTGTCTGAGGTGCACACAAAGTCCATTTTGGCCTTCCAGTACCTGCAAAGAGCCCAAAAGAAAAATGGAAAGAAACTTTTTACAGGGGTCTGGAGAGACAGAACAAGGGGGAATGGCTTCAGGCTGACAGCAGGTAGGTTTCTATCAGATATTGGGAAGAAATACTTTCTGTGAGGGTGGGCAGGCCCTGGCACAGGGTGCCCAGAGAAGCAATGGCTGCCCCTGGATTCCTGGAAGTTACAAAGCCAAGCCGGATGGGGCTTGGAACAACCTGGGATAGTGGAAGATGTCCCTGCTCATGGCAGGAGGGTGGGAACCAGATGACCTTTAAGGTCCCTTCCAACCCAGGCCATTCCAGGATGTTCCAATTCTGTGCCGGCTGTGAAGAGATCCTTCATGCCAGGGAATTGCTTCAGTTCTGGAAGTCCTGGCCTCGAACACTACAGAGAGAAGCAGCCCTTCTTTAGCTGCACAGTGTTTGCACAGCAGTTGGTATTTTTATAGACACCAGAGCTGCTGCTGCACATCTGTCACCTCTGTGGTGTCCCTGACGCAGGTGCTGGCTGTTCCTGGAGGGAATGGCTGCACATGTGGCACTCCTGCTCCAGGATGGGCAGGGATGGAGTTTGGATATCACACCCTGTGTGATATCACAGGGTGGAGAAGTTAAGAGTTTCAGGGTTTAGAATACAGTAATAGACATAGAAAGCAAGATGGAGGATTTAGGGCAGAGGGCGAGTCCTTCTTTTTCACCTTCTTCGTGGGTCTGAGTGGGTTTTTTTGTAATTGGGTAGAAAAATCCGCATTGTGGGTCATGGGTGGTTGGTTATTGGGTTAAAAGTAAAAATAATTTAGGTGTCATTTCTTGGTTGGACAATTTATGCTTAAAAGGCCTTGTAGAGAGATAGAGACAGAGCCATTTTTCACTCTGTTAGCTAGAACTCACGACTTGTGAGACTCTAACATAGGTAAGAATTAATAAACAACTGAGTCTGAACATGAAATCCGTCTCTCGAGCATTTAATCCTGACTCTAGCAGAAAAGAAGATAAAAAAGCAACACTGCCTCACACAGCTCCTCTGGTCACCCTCCTGGAAATTCAGGGCTGCAGGACAAAAAGGTTGTGTTTAGAAAGCAGCAAAAGAAAGATTTTGTCATTAACGCTGTAAGTGATTAGGTAACAAGTGGCATCAAATTCAGTGTATTGTGAGAAATCAGAATCCCGTATTTCCTGGTGTTCTGGACTGGACAGCAGAGTATGGAGCATTGCCTCTCCTTCAGAACACATTCAGAGACTGACAGGCAATTGTTTCCATCTCTGCACCCTGTTTTCAAACACTGGCTCTACAGTAAAAGTCATAAAAATCTCACTTGAGTGTCTCTCTCTTCGCTAAGGAGGAGACGTGTCTGAACGTGGCCCCAGGAATCTAGAATTAATGAATATTTTACAGTCACATTTTAAGTACATGCACATAAATAAGAGGCCACCCTAACTGATATTTATTCAGAGCTGCTGCCATAATAGGAAACCAAGTTAATGAAAAACAGCAGCAACTACAGCTAAAGGGGGAAGGGGAACAGATAAATACAAAATGCACACAACTGTTACTGCAAACTTTCACTGTAACAAAAAGAAGCACTACTTTTCCAGCCTACACTGGCAGCCTAGAACATTTTGATATGGATTAATTTACCCCTCACGAAAAATCAAATTAATTTACTCAGCTGTCAGTAGTTTGATCAAAATGTTAACAAAACCCTGTTAACAGATCAATTCCGGAGGGCCCAACAGCTCCCTAGCAGAGTAAAGAAAGCCAGAATTCCAACTTGGTTGCAAACTGGACTTCTGTGGGACAATTTATATTGCCAGGGTTGCCTCAGATGGTATTTGTGGCCCTTAAACATGTCCCTTAACCTCCCCAGTCCCCAGTTGGAAGGCATGGAGGAGTTTATTTCTGAGGAAGCAAAGCTTTTCCAAGCTGGGATCTCTGAATGATCATTTGTGAAAGGCTTTTGTTTTACTGACAGGTTTTGATTAAAGCTATTCTCACAGTACAATACCTTTCAGTCCATTCCAATGCACCTATGAAACAAGTTTAGAAAATGCACTCAGAATTACAGTGCAGTAATTTGTAACAGAGCTAAAAAAATATTCTCAGGTGACAAAAGAAGGGGGAAATAAGGAAAACTCAACTTCCCCGATGGAGGACTATTTCTAAGGTATTTTCCCTCACTGACCATGGGACAGACCTTGTTCCTGCACATCAGGAACCTGCTTCTTCGAACAGCCACTATAAATATGATACCACATTAACCTTTTTCTTATTCCTCTGCATGAGTGGCATTACAGTGGAAAGTCTAAGATAATGTGCTCATTAACTTTTCCATTCTTCGAAGCAGTAAACTGACAAATTCAAGCAGAAGTACTTGAAATGAGCTCCATTTGTCTCATTTTTTCCTGGTTTATCTGCTCAGCACAAGAGACAACTTGTTTCCCATGCATGAAGCAACAATTCCATACCAAATACTAACCTGAAATGTTCTCTTCTGTACCCATTTCACCCTAAAATGGCTCATTCAATCACAGGAGGCTTTTAAGCAGATAGTGGAGCTGCAGCCATGACTAAGTGACAATAATGAGACCAGACACCTTAAAACCTTGATACTGTTTTTGCCTCATACCCAAGCTGACACCCCACTGAGATCCTTCCACATTTGCCTCCCTTTATGATCCTGCAAAAGGCACAGCTCATCAGAAACAACAGCATTAATGAGATTTCTATTGGGATTACAATACATTTTTTCTATTGGGACCATTTGGACACTACTATTTGCCTAATTATTCCTCTCCTAATTAATTCTGCTGGCAGTTGCAGATCTTCAGTTACATAAATACTCTCCTGTGTTTGTTCAATTAAGTGGAAAGATTCCTGTAACCTAATATGTTAACATTAGGATAAAAACAGCTGCAAAACCTCCACCCAATACAGAAAATCCTGGAGTGCTCTAAAGGAAAAGCCTCTCAAAGTTCCTTAAATACCTTTTTTCCCCTGTAGTTTCTCACAATTTTAAAAATATATTCCAAATATTTTTTTCCACCCTTCAGAAATGGTAAAAACAGTATTAGACTACCAGTGAGTAAAAAACAGTATTTATTTAGAGAGCTACATGGCAAAGAGCTTTACTACAACTTTGCTACACCAAACGATACCTCTTAAATCTGTAAAATTTTAAGGAATAAGAGTTCAGCACACTTTTTTGCTACATTTATCCAGCACCCACACACAGAGCTGAGGATGACAACAAAAGCTCTGGTGTATTTTGTATTCCTGGCTTCCATTCCAGTGAGGACAGAGAGAACTCATTTACCCAATTCTTTGGAGGAGCCAGTGTCAACCTTGTCTCAGCAAATGGGGCCAAAATCCACTAACAGGAGACACACAGAAAAATTGATTTTTCTTTTCCCAGCAGGAAAAATAATTTAAATGTGCAAAAGGACAAACTCTCTACAAGTGCCCACATGGCCCATGTCAGTGTTCCCTGACTGTTCCTGTGCTGACAGGGTACTTCCCATCCCAAGTTCTCCTACCCAGACCACCCCTCCCAACTTTAAGGTGCTTCAGACTTGCACTTTTTAAAACAATTACAGGTAATGTAGAAGAACATCTTCAGTAATTCCACATCAGTGGTTTCTGTGCTTTCCCTTGTGTGCACAACAGCTTGTTTGCTTTAGTTTATGACAAGTGATAGACATTGAAAATTGCCTTTCAGGGCAAGAATTACATGCCAGCAGGTAAACACTCAGCACTACAGGCAGAATTAGCTCTTAGGAGATGACAATCTCAAATTTAGGGATGTATTTAGGACAGCCAGAGTTACACAGAGTGTCTCAGGAGGACAGCTGGTGGCTGTAATTCAGTTATACCATGGATTTGGTATTTAAATGTTTTTATCAAGAAAGACTGCCATTTCAGCAAGGTAAAAGTAGAACGAGTGTTTTAACTCCAGTGGATTTTGACAGTTCTCATGATTACTGCACTTCTAAAACGAACACCTCAGGGCACATGGCCAGGCTGCTCACAATGTCTCCACTGGTACTTCCTTATCACAGACTTATTTAAATTTCCAGTTAAAGAAAGAGTTTGGAAAGAGCTGGTTTAGGGGTATTTAATGAGGTGCTGCCTTAGAACCCAGTTTTAATACTCAGAAGGAATAACAGCTGATAAGTACCAAGGCTACATGACACACATTACTTTTTCAGACCATGAACAGGATTACTGAGTGTTACAAAACAGAATTAGACTTTTCATTCTCTGGAACTGTAAAATTATTTCACTGTGGATTAGCTGTAGATTTTTCAAACATTATCAATGTTATCAATTCTATTCAATGCAAGGACTTCCAGCTGTGTCAGTTAAGACAGCAATTAATAAAAAAAATCATGCCAGTTAACCAAACAGTCTCACAAGATAAAGATGACAGTAACTTCTTTCCAAAGGACACATCCCAGTTAATACAAAACTCCTGTTTAACTGTTCAGCAATGAAGTGCCTCTTATGACTTGGCATTCCTGCTAATTTGGAGTTGTACAAAGAGAACTATTCCACAGCAGGTTTGGCATGGGTTTGTCATTAGTAAATAATATGTGTTAAATATTGAATAGGGATGCAGCACGTTATACTCACAACCAAAAAAAAAAAAAAAAGAAAGCAACCCTTGGATTTTTATCTCAATAGTTATGAAGCAGGAAAAAACTTTGATAGGAGAAGGATGAGGATCCTTACAGAGAGATGGCAGTGAAAATAGATGGTTCAGAATGTCCTCTGGTCTGCCTTCACCACAAGGATACAAGCTTGGTTCCTAAACCCAGGTGTAGATACCCCTTTCCTCCACACCTAATCTAATTCCTGCTATTTAGGACACCAAGAGAACTTCTCTGCAGAGTTCCTTTCCACACCTTTTAACTTCTGCAACCACATTTTTCCTTGCAGTTCCTCATGTTTGGAGCGCAGCAGTTTTCCAATGCAGCTGTATAAGCCAACTTCAGCCCCCCCTCCCAGAACATGAACCCTCCTCTTGAACCTCTCCCCTTCACCCAGATCAGCACAGAAACCTCCAAACACATTTCAGCAGGAATGACAAAACCCAAACTCAGCTGGAAATTTTAAATTAGAAGGCTTGTGGCAAATACCTGCACACTGTATTAAAATATGCACCTTTCTTGCCTGCTTCGTCTACCTGCCTGAGATAGGCTGATTGATTTATATCTAAATAAAATGAGCTCAACTTGGTCTTGATCTCAACTTTTAAGTAGCACAAAATCATAGGAAGGTGAAGGACCTTAAACACCATCCAGTGCTCTTGCCATAGGCAGGGACACCTTCCAGTATCCCAGGTTTCTCCAAGCCCTGTCCAGCCTGGCCTTGAACACTCCCAGGGCTGGAATGTTCCCATTCCCAGCTTCTCTGGGCAATCCTGGCTCTCACCACCCTCACATGGAACAATTTTTTTTTCTAAGATCTAATCTAAAACTTCTCTCTCTCAGCTTGAAGCCATTTTCCCCTGTCCTGTAACTCCAGGCTCTTGTAAAAAGTCTCTCTCCATCTTCCTTGTGGCCTCTCTTCAGGTACTGGAAGGCCACAGTTCAGCCACTCTTAAGCTTCTCTTCTCCAGGCTGAAGTACATTGATTTTGTTTAAGAGTGGAAGGGTTAAGGGAGGTGGATGTGAGAAGACTTTGTTATGTTTTTCTAATTATATCATCTGATTTTTTTTTTTCTAAAGACATATCCCTATTTTTAGAAAATGTTGTGTCCCCACTACATTCACTGGACATGTAGTCAGTGAATAAATAAGTACCTGGACCTGCTTCATTCACTACTGAGGCAGAAGAGGCAAGGATCTTCCCTTGTGCTGTAAAACCTCAACCTGAAAACAACAACTCAGGCACAACCCTCCTTCCTTAAAGGGAAAAGAAGAAAAATCATTCATGTGATGATGACCAGGAAAGAGACATTTATGCTGGGCTAAAACCAGTAGAAAATATTCAGATATATTCTGAATGGGAGCTCTAGCTGTCCCAATCATCAAAATGAAAACGTGCATGTTCCCAGAAGTGCAGTTCTTCTCCAACCTCAAAATATGTTCTGTCCTACCTCATCTCCACTAAAGAACAGAGGACAATCAGTGGTTAAAACAAGCAGGGGTAAGAATGTAGTAGCACTGCTATAAAACAAGCTTTAGCATGGTCTGGTGATAAATTTGCTGTGAAAGAAGATACAGGAATAGCCCCTGTCCTAAAAACACTGTAACAGGTAGATCTAAATCTAAATTAGAAAACAAATTTGCCACCTGCCTCTGGCCCAGGTCCTGCCACTTCCACCTCAGAGGCAACAGAAGGGCCCTATCTCATCACTCAAAGACTCACACAAGTTGGATCAGATCACCAGTTTAAATCCCAAAGCTGCTCTGGCTCGCTTTGCCTGGAGCAGGACACTCACATCATCCCTCTGGATGCCTCGAAAAAGGCAGCAGTTACACACAGGGAGAGGATTAGGAGGAGCTGCAAGTCAAGGGGAAACAAACATCCAATTGCAGCTTTATGTATCAAATTAACATTTCCATAGCAACCACTGACTTCATCAGCCCGATTTTCAGGGTTGAATTTGTATTTATTAAAGAAAAGAAGCATAAAATGTTAATTTGAGCGTGCTACAAAAGGGAAATACTCAGGCTGTTTCAAGAAACTGCTGGGCCATAAATTAAGAACTATAGCAGATTAAAATGTTTGGCTTTGTGCATTTCTTTCGGGCTATACATTAATTCATTTCTGTGGATAAGAAATGAAGATTGAATTTTGTGACCTGTTCAAATACCTCTGCACTCAAAAATTTTTAAAAGTTCAATTTTAACTAAAACCTGTAAGAATAATTCAAAAGTAACAATGAATTATATTTTAAAAAACCCAAACATGATCAAATTTGCAAACATATATTCTCCCTCATTCTTCAAGGTTTGTTATAATTATCCATCAGGAATGTGCTCCATAGAGTTTAAAAATATTGGGAGCTGGACTGGACAACTTCCAGAGGTCCCTTCCAACCATTTTCTCTATAGCTAAAGGAGAGAACTGACTGGTTTCTATTTTGTCCAGCTATTTGTTAATTAAAATGCGTACTAATGACAACATGTCAACCAAACTTCCAGTGTCACAAACTTCAATAATCACCGTTAAAATAGATATCTTACACATTAAGTTTTAAAACACTTAAAGGTCATAGAATTTACTGGCAACCCAAGTATTACCAAACTTTACATTCCCAGAAGTACAGGAGATGAGATGAGAGCAAAGCAAACTCCCCAGATCAGATTCCACGCCCAGACAATCAGATGAAGGCAGGGAATCCAACTATCCCAGCATCAACAGGTCTTCAGCTGAGCTGCTGCCATTTACATGAAGGCAAAGGAACAAGTCAGAAAGGGCAATGCAAAAAAGATACAAATGAAGATCTCCCTAATTAGCTGATAAGTCAGCTGAAATGGGACACCAATAGCAACTGTTAGGTTTTTAGTTTTGCTGTCTTCCCTTTTACACAAAAGTCAGCATTTCAACAACTGCTGGATTTCCCTGTCTGAGACCTGGCTTCAGAAACGATTTCAGGGCAATGATGGCTCTGCTGTGGTCAGGGAGCCAGATCTAGAACAACTGCTATTCCACAGAATCCCTGAAAGCCTCTGGAGTAAGTGGTTAATGAACACACCCCTGAAGGCTTTCTGGGACATTTTAAAGCATTCAAATGCTGCAGAAGAGAACTTGGACTGTGAAATGCACTTGGACAGTATTTGTGGCTATCACTGTAGGAGGGATTACCCTCTGTCAATATTCTCTGTGTGCTCTGTCAATGCCTCTTTCATGCCAGCAGTCATAAGGTTCAGTGGATCAACATCTATTCCATTTGTGACATAAGCAGCTGGAATAACCCTTTTTGATTCTGATTGCTTCTCCAGCAAGAAGGCTGGCAGCCTGCTCATACAAAAGATCTGCTCATTTTCGGTATTTGCACATTTTTGGGGCAGTGATGGGGCTGTTATTTGTAGCTTGTCACCCTGCTCTGGGATGGCAGGACAAGCAGTTAAATTGACCCAGGGTCCTGCTTATAAAATAAGCTCCTACCAAAACTTAAATGAAGAGAGGCCTGATATGAAATAGTTACAGTACTTGTGATAAATGAACAAAATTACAAAATTGACACTATCTTCTAAGAGGCCAAGGCTGGCACCTTTGCTCTTCATACAGGACAATTTTCATTTTCTGATCCGATAATAATTTTTTAAAAAATAATAACCAGCAGAGAAATAAGATAGAAATCAGGGACTTCAGATTGCAGAGAATGGGTAATATCACCCATCTCCTACTAATTATTTTCTAAAATTAAGCAATATGAAACACTATTGAGATAAACAGGTCTCTTTTTTTCCTCCCTTAACAGCAGAGATTAGGAAGAAGTTAAAAAAAAAAAAAAAAAAGTAAAAAGAGAAACCAAGAAGGGCACCTGAGCACAAAAGTCCACCGGCAGCCTGCAGGAGACTGACACCTCAGTTTTATTTGTATTCTTAAAATCGGCTCCTGCTGCCAAGGCTACGGAGTTGATGTGCTCTATTTACAGCAGGAGAAGTTAGAGCCCAAGACAACTGCAGCACTGCCAGGCCTGGAGGTGAAGGCACTGCTTTGTTATAGAGGCACTCCCATGCCCAAATCCTCAGTAAAGGAAGAAAATCACCAATGGCAACAAGGCTGAATAAACACAGAGCACATTTCAATGGCCAGCTGAAGTGCCCAGAGGACACAGACATTAACCAGCCTCACACTCATCCTCAGGACAGTTTTGTGTCCACATTTGACAGTTCTTCTCTTGAATGTTGTTTGGTTTGTTAAAACTTAGAAGCTTCAAATAACAGTGCCTAGTGTAGTTATTAAACCCCAAAATAGCCCTCTAACAATTGCTTAATTTATTTCCCACTGTTATGTCCCAAGACTTTTATCCTAGGTCAGAACAAAAGAATTCCAGCCTCCTGCCCATGTCAGACAGAGAGATTTTGAAAGGATAGAAGGACAACCATTATCTGTTGGGAGGTTATTTATGAAAAACAGGAAGTTCAGGGGAGATGGGAAGAGGTCAAATTGCTTTCCAAGAATAAGAAGAAAAGCTTTTTAAACCAGTATACTTTGCCATTTTATCTTTGCTTCTCTCCCAAGACAAAAGATTTTGTCTTGTGACTTCATCACAATTGGTTTTGTATCTAGAAAATGAAATGTCATTGTTCTCCAAAATGATAAAGCTGCAAAATCTAAAATAAAAAGCAAAACAAAAAACCATACAAAGCTAAAGTATTTGGCAATTCAACTGCAAGATATGTAAAATGCTACCTGCCAGCATCAGTTGGCTTGTTCTGCCAGTGTGCAAAGGCTTCCAAACCAGCATGGCATGCTTGAAAGATTCCTGTAGCAGATTCACCACAGTGGAGAAATTTAGCAGGACCTGAGCAAATAGAGAGATCATCTGTATTTTCAGAAATCAGATAAAGGAAACAATTCCTTCAAAGCTCTCTGCTATGATTTCAGTTCATTACCTACCAGAAGAAAAAAATAAAACCGATCTTTAAAATGGATTATCAAACTGTTACAGATGAGCAGTGTGATGGCTGGCTCTCACAATTAAGGAATGAATATTATGTGTATGTTAAGAGAAGCTTCATGGATATATAATTATTGTGATATGTGCTCTTATAGCCCCCCCTTTTGCTGTTGCAGAAGAGCCTTGGCGGGGGGGCATTTGGGGCGGGGCCGGTTTGTTACCATGGCAACACTGCTATCCAATCAAATTGCAAGAGAGCAGTCCTCCACCAATGGACAGTGAGGAGAAGTTGACTGACAGGTCTTGGGCTGGGCCAAGGTTGGTGCAGCCATTTTGTAGATGAGCACATGGTGGTTTTAGTTCGATGCTCCCGGCGTTGTTCTTTCTCCTTATTCAGTCTTTTGGTGTATTTTGTTAAGGTTTAATAAACCTTTCGAAATTTTAAAAGTGGGCGTCATTTCCCACAAAACCGACAGAGGAGTTTCCAGGAATGATTCCTTCTCCCTACTCTATGGGACTGGGCTCAAGCAGATCCCACCCTTCAAGGGGAGCCTAGAAGCACAAATATAGAAGGGGCAGTTCCACCCTGTCAGGAAGAGGCACTACTCTTTCCACTCTCTTGTGGTCATAGTTTGTCTTTTCCAGACTGAGAGGTCAGAAATTTGTTGTTAAATTACAGTTCTAAGTAATTCAGAAGCTTGAGATATTGCTTCAATACAAGCTATTTTATTACATCTTCTTTACCATATAAAAACTGTTGTCTTTAAAATTAAGTTTAAAGCACTACTCCAATATTTTTTAAAAAGCTTTTTTTAAAAGTACTTTATTCCCTAGAGCTCAAATAAGGTTATATAAACAGACATGCATTTGTTACCCTGCAGAATCTAAGAGTCCTTTTGTCTCAGTTGTTAATTTTTTTTTGTGTGTAAAATGCTGACACATTTGGTAGATGACAACAGGTTGAGCAATCCAACAGGCAGATCTCTTTTCACTACCTACCATTACCTTCACGGCATGAAGACTGTTCTTTGTCAAAAATAAATGAAGCTATTCCAAATGACAACACATTTTCCCCCACTAACTCCAACAGCTGTAACTGGAAAACAGGGAAGGAAAAAAAAAAGTTAATTGCCAAGTTAACCCCAAAACTTTCTCTTCGTTTAGAATTTAAAACAGTGATGAGACCATATAATCTTGTTTTTTATGCTTTGCTCTCCCTCCTCTTCTTGTCAGTACAAAACACATACCATGCATTCTTAGAACCTGGGATGTTCCCAGTTAAATCAGAGAACATGGCAGCATCCAAGTATCCACAATTACCTGCACTGAGACATAAACAGATCATCATTTATCAGTCATTTTGCTTATGCAAAGTAGGTATTGCAGATAACACAGATGATAAGAGGAGTGTATGCAGAAGGTATCTAGGAGATAAAAATCTATGTGGATGTAGGACAGAAAACATGCTTTTAACCGAAAAAAAAAATCATACCCCACAGCTGCCTTTGAGAAACTACAGCATGTCAAATTCAGCTTCGCTTTCACTTAGATCATCTCTCTTGGAAAGGCTGTAGATGTTGGGGTTTTTTTCCTTCAAATTTAAGCTTTTTCTAAAGCTTGGCTAGGAAAAAACTGAGACTGCACATGTACATCTTTGACTAGAATTACCTAGAGGAAACATCATCATGTGAGAAGCTTGTGAAGAAGATGTTGAAATCAATGGCTTCCCTGTCCCTATGCCTTTTCCCCCCACCGTGACTGCATTTCATTTACTTGTATTAACAGTACAGATGAGAACCTTAGAAAAGGAATTTAACAAGCTGTGATGTTTTATATCCCATTACTCAAAGTGCCACGTGCAAACCCAAGCTAACAGCCCTCTGCTAGACGAAGGGGAACTAAAATAAGATCTTGCACACTGGTTGTCAGGAAGGAGTGAGCATATTTGTGAAAGCTACTGTAGAACAAAAATTCCTTCCCGGGGAGATTCCAGCAGGAAGAAGGTTGCAAACACTTGAATTAGGTTTTCAGGTACTGTGCAGTCTGTGGGCATCGGACCCAAGGGCACAGCTTCCACACACATGTATTTTGGAACATCTAAGCATGGGAATGAGTGCTCTGGCTTGCTAAAGAACTCAGCATTCACCAGTTTGCAATGGGAGGGTGTTCTTAGGGTGCATTCAGAAATAAACCAAAATCAGGCCCTTTATGGCTTTGAGGGTTAGTTCTTCTTGAGGTTTGTTTTGTTCTTTGAGGGGTGGATTTTTAAAGATGTGTAGAGAAATTCTAGTGGCAAGCACTTTATATTTTTAGACCACACTAGTTGTCTTACCACTGAGCACAATGAAAAATTAATGATTTTTATCTGGAATTACTGGTGATTCAAGGTGTGACAACACAACTATTGTAGCCTTACAAAAACTACATGTATGGACATTCAGGTGAACCCCCCCCCCCAAATATTCTATTGATAAAAATTATCGAAAAGTTCATTAAAGTTCATCAAAGTAACATTTGCACACTTGTTTTTACAAAATCAGAGGGACAAAGGACTAACTTTCAACTGATATTCCACATTCTTAAACAGAAAAAGTTACGAAAAGACAAACGTAATGCTGATCATTAAACAAAGTAAAGGTTACACCTTTCTTCAGATAAGCACTGGGAACACCACACATAATCAAACTCTCAGTGAGCTTATCCTCTGGAAAGGGCACTCTCATTCCCCAAGGGTGCCATGATTCGGTGTGTGCCCACAGGTCAGTGTCCTCACCTGCCTCCCAGCCTGGCAGCTGAGCAACAGGGCTTCTGGCTTTGGGTAAGGCAGCATTTGAAACACAAATGCAAATAAGACTGTAGGGTATGAAATACCATAAAGCTAAATTCAGGAACTTGTCAGACACAGCACGTCAAGTTACTGAGCAGCACAAAGGTTCTGTGTTTAAGAATCTGTCTTGAAAGAGACACCACTTGTGTCTTACCTGGAACTCAGCTGCTGGTACTGGACTTTGGGCTCTGTCACCAAAGCAGACACTACCACACTGTGAAACAAACTTGAGAGTTGGGCTGGAGATGGAAGGAGGGGTGAACAACTAACAATTTGCCTAGCGAATGAGAATTGAATTTAAACAAATTCTGTGTTCCAAAACACAGAGTAATAGAGGGGAGATTCAGAGATCCTTTTCTTCCATCACGGTGTTATCCAGTGCCTCTAGCTGTTACAGATACCTGGAAGGTAGGGCCAGAGTTCAGGTACTCATCTTGCATTCATTCCTCAACCTCTGCCCATTCCTTAGGGTGCCAGGCTGCCAGCAGTATCTTCACTCTAAGCCCAGCATCCTCACTGACATCAGCATTAGCTGCTCCTGATTGTGCAGCCACAGCTCGGTACCAGTTGATGCAGCTCTCTCCAGCTCTCCAGTCTCCCTCTGCTCCAGCCTCACTAGTCAAAATGGATGTTGGCAAACTGCAGTAAATGCCAGTGAAATTTCTTCAGTGTCCTTTAAGTCCTCTTGAAAACTGTGTACACGGAAATTCAGACGTCTCGCTCAGCTGCGCTGCGCAGCTGACACTGAAGCATAGTTTTTCGGAAAGGCAAAGGAAAACAAAAGACAGAACCTTCTCCTGGCACATACAGGTCACAGCTAAATGATTGAACAGAAAAATGTTTGGTTTAACCAAGTTCTATTGCACAAACCAGAGCGAAAGATTCAGGACATCACCTTATGCGGGGGAGGGAGAGAAGAGCATATTAAAAATAAAAGCAGAGGAAGTGCCACAAATGCTTCCACTGCACCGAGCATCTCTGCCATTGGCCAGGAGAGCTCTTGCTCCACAAACTCTGCCTGCTCCTGCCCCATGGAGTAAGCCCTGCACCCCGTTACAACAGGCTGAAACACAGCATGGCAAGCTGTCTCCGATTACTATCCCTGATGGCCATCCCCCCTCAAGCTAAAAACAGCAACAAGTTTGCCCAAGATCCTAAAACTCCCTGAAATTGAGCTGTGCGCAGGCGGAAAATTGTAGTCCACAAGCGTTTCATGCTAAGCCTGGCGAACTTGTGTTCTCTAACTTCTGGTTTCCAAAGCAACAGAACATGGTTCAAATCCCTGCTGCGGTATTGTCCGATAAAAATCCCTTTCAAGTGCGTCATCATTGTAAGAAGGAAAGCAGGGAAGGTGAGGCAATTTCAAAAGGTACTAAGCTGAAGGCAGAAAGTAAATTAAACCCCCTCCTCAAAGAAAACAAGCCTTGGGTTTACAATTAAAGTACCTTTACAGGGGGTTTAGATTTTTAAATAGGGAAAAAAAAGTTTTCCCTTTGTGTGGGACCCGTGTATTAAAATCAGCACAGACAAAACTGTACCTGAGTGTCTAAAAGTCTCCCCTGTCCCAGGAGTAACTCTTTGAATTGGAAATCAAAGGTGTGCCCTAGCCTGGGGAAAAGTGCTGCAAAACTACCTGCTGCTTTAAGATATGAAATGGAAAAGCTAACATCCTACCTCTTCACCTCCTACTGTACTGCAAAGCAATGTTGAATTTGGAACAAACGCCAGAAACTTAATAAAATTAACAACTTTTATGTCCTGACAACTGATACACTGGAGCAAGCCCTGAAGAGCCCATGGGATTCAATAATACACTTTGATCATGAAAAGGGGTATTAAAGTGAATGATCCCAAATAGTGGGCCAAGCTACTGAGAAAATTCCCTATATATATAATTTAAAAGACTGAGTTAATAAGGATGTTGCATTAATTCAGGTCCATCGATAAAACAACTCTAACAGCTTTAGGTGTCATCTTCAAAACCAGCATTAATGTGGAAGTGTTCAGCAGGAAGTTCGACTTAAACAGCCAGCAGTAAAACTGAATTCTGTAGTTCTGATTTGAAGAATATTCTCACTCCTCAGTCACATGACAAAGTTTTATTCCTAAGCAAAGACACAGTAAAATGACTGTAGAAGCCAGGCTAGGGCCAGATTTGACTGCTTCAAGTTTTAGAAGCCTCTTGGGAAGTCCGGACACTTGTTCAGTTTGTGAACCCACTCCAAACTCTGTGTTTCTATTTGGGTACTGCTGTACTCACTCCAGCTGGATTAAAGCTAACTAGAGAGATGCCTTCTGAACATAGCAATGCCATAGCCTCAGGCTCTCTGGACCTGTAGGGAGCATGTCCTCACTCCTGAGCTGAACAAGCTATTTTTGGATTACACAAAATGGATGTCAGCAGACCTGCTGAAATCAAACGCTGGTTAAAAACAGCACCTGTCTTCAGCAAAGAGATGGCTCATGATGGCTTCCATAGATGTTCCTAAAATGCAGTGCTGCCCTAGCCAGTTTTCTAAAGATTCTTCATGCATCAAGCTCTCTGGGGAAGGGCAGAGTGTGCACATGGCCGAGAGACATGAGAGGTGAGGAAGGAGAAGAAAATAGTATTACATAACAGAGATTTGAGTCTGGAAGCAACTGGTCTCTCGTTTGGCATCCTTCTGTTGTCACCATTTTTCACACCCTCCCGCTTACACTCAAAGGTCTACAAGCCTTGTCTGGAAGCACATGGTGCCAGCGTGACACGCACCACAGTGCCAGTGCAATGCTCCACACAGTGGCAGTGTGGCACACACCACCAGTGTGACAGCGCAGCACTAGTGTGACACGCAAAACACTGCCAGTGTGACAGAGCTGGGACACAGCACAGGGCGGGGAGGGGTCTCTGTGTGTAGATGACACGTGCCAGCTGAGGTGCAGAAAAACACAGCTGTCGGTGTAAACAAGGCCGTTCTTTATCCTGTGTGCACGCAGACCTTGGACCCGCACAGTTGGCTGAAAGGCAGGCGCATTGCTTTACTCCCAAAATGGTGTGGGCACGGCGCAGACGTGTAGGACTGCCTGCCTGGAATGCAGAGCTTCGGCACGGAGAATCAAAGCTCGATTAACCACAGCTCTGTCGAAAAATGCCAGGAAAGGGCAGAACAAGACAATATTAGACTGTGTTCGCTATAACCGCCCTGGCTCCTCCCATCCAGCGCGGGTTTCGTAACACGAACCGCCATGAGCGGGAGTCGGGGCAACCCTGAGCAAATGCGCCATGGAGCGGGGCTGGGGCTGCGACA
>VZSR01000223.1:2812538-2824997 GCA_013398615.1 Brachypodius melanocephalos
GGGCGGGAATGAGTAAGTAAAATTTCATTAGAAGCCATTAAACTTACAAAGCAAAGGGGGACAGCACTGGGAGCGTAGTGACTTTTTCTGCTCACCACAGGCGCGGGCTCAGCTTTTTTCTACTCGCTCAGAGGCAAATGGCGTTTCTGGCTTTTATGTGCCTGAGAATTGCATCAGCATCACTAATATTCATGACCAATCCTTATTTGTCTTTTTAGCACCTCCCACAGCCTGTGGCTTCATCCTTTATGTAAACTTGACTCCTCCCAAGAGCTGTCAGTCAGTCCTTCCGTGCCTTTCCTTGGTGGAGCGATGCTTATTGTGCCTTGATTGGTGATGTGATGTTACCCTGCCTGTCCTCCCAAACCAAGTGTTCCCCAATCCCTTCTGCCTCTTGCACGGGGCAAATATAATGCCCTGCCTCACATTTTTTACAGCCCTGTCAGCCAGAACTGCCAGGCAGTAACCACAAGAGGGGAGGGGAGGACTGAAGGGAAAACAGAAAAGGGTTTAAAACCATACTGGAACAACAAAAGTAAGTGTCAAAAGAAGCAGTCAGGCCTGCAGCCTTCCTCTGGCTCTGCAGACTCCAAGGCCATCAGCCCCAGCTGTGGCAGCCCGGTGCCATCGGGTTTCTCTCCCCAGTCTCAGCTGCCAGACACCAGCAAGCACAGCAGTGTCCAACCTGCAGCATCAGAGCAGTCTCCAGTTCTCCTCACCAGAGAGCAGCAGCTCCATCCCACTGACAAGCACCATGTGTGGCAGGAAGCAGGAGGCCCCTGCTGCCAGGGAGCCAGGTGAGGGCAAAGCAGCCCTCCCACAGCCTGGCCCAGGAGCTGTCGGGGCAGACAGCGTGGGGCCCAGAGCACGGGCAGGAGCTGCTCAGCCATGCCGGGGCTGGGAGCCTCCTTCCTTCCCAATCGGGGCCCAGCTGGGCCAGGGGCAGCTGTTGGGACACCCGAGCCCACAATGGCCCCTGCTCTCCGAGGGCTCCAGGCCTGCCCATGAGGCAGGCAGGCAGGCAGGCATGGACAGAGCAGCCCTTGGGGCTGATGCTGCAGGCTAAGAGCCCCGCAGAAGTGCTGATGCCCGGTGCCATTGGCTCTGTCCCCTGCAGCGTGCATGCTGTGTCACCGTGCAGGGCTGACCCCTGTGCTTCCCCAGGCCCTGGCAACTGCTCCTACTCCTGCCCAGGGCACCCACAGCCTCTGCTCGTGCCTGACACCGACCAGAACCAGCTGGGATGTGACGGCTCTGCTGCTCTGGGCACGGCTGTCAGGCAAAGCAGCCGGGTGCCCCGGGGCTGGGGTCAGTGCCCTGGCTGGGGGCTTGGCAGAGCCTGTGTGCTCTTGGAGGGCTGGAGGCACTGCTCTGGCCTGGCCCAAGCCATGGGGGCCCCTTGATATTCCTGCGTGCCCTTGCAGCCCCGAGGGATGAGCCAGAGCTCAACTGCCCAGTCAGTCAAGATCAGAGCCTTCCCGTGGCTTCCCAGAACCTGAGACCATCAGCCCCAGCTCAGAAACACTGCCCAACAGGGTTTGCCAATGTTTTATCGTGTTAGATCTTTGAAAGGATTTTGAAAGTAACATTGTTTGGCAACTTCTTCAAGGAACAAACAGGAAAAGTTTCTGATCTGTAAAAGAAAGTTTATTGTTTTGCTCTCACTTTTCTTTTGGCATCCTTGTGCTTCTTCCGGCATTCCTGAAAACAGCAAAAATGCAACATAGAATGAGGAGCTGTTTCTGAATTCACTGTTTCTTTCAAACACTTTCTGTACATATAGTTAAGTAGCTGCTCCTGTAACATACAGAGATGTAGTAGTTTCCCTGACTGGACATCACATGATGGCTATACACACCAGTATACTAAGAAACTTTTGTTCCCTGGTAGGTACAAAGTTTCAGGCTCTTCTAGAGGTCTTGAATTAATTTTGCCTGCACATTCAGAGCCATGTTCCCTCCACATGCTCAGCTTTCAGCCACAGTTACCAGGGAACAGACATTACATACTCACCTCAAGCAATAATCTACGTCTTTCCTCCCAACTCTCTTTTTCTTCACTCAGCTCTGTTGATCTACAAAATAACTTTGGGCCCTCTGCACGAAACAAAGAACCAGTTAATAGGGTTAAACACTTCTGATTATGTTGCTGCTTCTAACATTCGTGAATGAACAACACAGAAATAAAGTCACAAGCTCTGTTCTTCACATCCTTCCTATTCTCTTGCCCCCCACCACATGTTGGCTCCAACAGAAATGTTCTGTACTGCAGCCTGGTGTACTAAGAAAAATCAAAGGCAGCAGCGGTTTTTCTGAACATGCTGAAAGCCAAATTGCAGTGAAATAGCAGCTGTTTCATTAAAAGCTCAGCACCAACATCCGACATCTTCCCTCAGAACTGATGCTTGCTAAGGACTGAGATCTCCATTTTAACACACCTTGTAAATCAGATAGGCTGATAGACTGCAGTACACTAAGATTATAAATATGCCTGAAAGCATCCAAAAGGTGTAGGTGACCTGTCAAGTGACTATTTTTTTTTGTAAACTCTAAAAGTCCAGATACCTATTAGGCAATTATCTGAAAGAAAAGCCTGAAAGCTGCTCAGTCTTTATTTTACCAGGACTTTCTCACAGGATTCTACCACAACTTCGACCACAAGTAAGGATGGCAAATTTTGACTGCAAAACATCCATAACCTTATGCAGCATTTTTTCCTCCTTACTGAATTACAGTAAGGGTTTAAAAGGCAAAAAACCACAAAAGGGGATGAAAAAGTTCTGTTATACCTCTCAGGCGTTCATCATCTTTGGTGAAGAAGAAAAATCTAGTATTTTCTGTGCGTGGTAAAGGAAGAAACCTGGACAAGGACAAAGGGATTTTAGCATCCTAAAAGGTACTGTCAAATTGCATGAACAAGAGTTAAAGGTGTAATGCTCCAGAGAAACGGTATACATTGAAGAGCTTTATTCCATAGGAATCAAATAGAGCCTTCTATCAAAACCCCCACTTTTTAATAGAAAACTGACTGTGTCTTTGGCTTTTGGCCAAACTCAGTTTGGGGTTGGTCAAACCAAAATGACCCAGTTAATTTCTTGTGCTCAACTTCTCTCTTTTCATATTCAACTTCACATCAGACGGGTTGCTGGGAGCTTTGGCTCTGTGCAGCACAAATGGTTTTCCAAGATGACTTTCACTGCTCACAGGTGTGCAATATAAGTTCCCCATTTCCTGAGTGCTGCTATTAATACTCCCACAGCATCCAACTACAACAGCCAAGCAGACAAAAAACACAAATGAAACTTGCATTTCTTGGTCCTTTTCAGTTTCTGATGTCTCAGGCTCATCATCACCCTCAGAACTGCTGTCTTGGAAACGTGGATCCTCTTGCCATGTGACTTTTACTGGTTTTATTGTTCCAAGTACGTAAGGCTCTGCAGTAACAGCACCAAAAAAACAAAAACAAAAACAAACCCAAAACCAGATTATTCCTCTGTTGTCAATAAAAATTCCTCCTTTTAAGTGAAATACTTACACTGGAGAAGACAGAATTAGGAAGGATAGAATATTCTCCTCCCGGAATTTCTGCGCTAAATTACTGTTCCAGTATTATCCACTTTGTTCTAGGGATCTCTTACCCATTCAACTGTTACCTTCTTTGATGCCCGACTCCTCTGTGTCTCCAAAGAAGGAAAACTTGAAAGCACTCGAGTCCTGAGCTACGTCATTCTCAGGCAAAGGTCTCAGATGATCATCTGGGGCTGAGTCCTGCACATCCTCTTTGTCCCAAGGTATTTCCTCAGTCTTTTCTGGTTTGTTCTTTGAAGATCCAAACAAGTCTTTTAAATCAGCAGCAATATCATAATAGGTTTCTTCAGACACTTGAGGCAGTGTCTCACTCTCTTCCTTCTTCTTCCTTTTGGCTTTGCTGAAATGAGATTGTTCAAGGATAGCAACACAGCACACGACCTTTTCAAAGACAGCTTCCCTAAGAGCCACCTTGCTCTTCATGTCTCCCTAAAGGTATCCAAGCTAAGGGCTGGTTCACTTTCAGGGATAAAACATCTGAGGTTGGAGTCTAAAGGTAGGAAGGAGTGTCCTGACTTGACTTAGGTACATCCTTAAGTGACTTTTCACTTAATACATGGTAACACAGAAATCAAGGTATCTAGCAGAGATTTCTTGTGCTTTTCCCACAGACCTGCAAATCTCAAGGCCCCTAAATTGACCTTCCTCACCTTCAGTGAGGTCAGAAAATGGCATGCAGAAAACAGATGGACTAGAAAAGAAAGATGACACTACATGCTTGTTTTAGTGGTCACAATTCCCATTGTATCTTGAATTTAGCAACCACAGAGAGAACGAAATTACAATCAGAGCAACCTGCATAGTTTCAAACTCAGTCTGTTGCTATAACCATATTTCCATGAGAAGAAACACCACAATTACAGTTACCAAGCTGTAACAGTACCTCTCCTTTTCTGTAGCACTTGGTTTCCTTTCAAAAACTGCATGGTCCTCTCTTGTTGGATCGTAACGGAGGGCATTAATATCTCTATAAAAACAGAAAGGAAAAGAAACACCATTGTACTTTCTAAATACCAAACTAAAACCTGTACAGTCAAGTACAAGTACCAAACAAAACTTGTACAGCTACCTAAAACTTGTACAGTCAGACTGAAATCCACATTGGTTTCTTTACCAAAAGAGCTCCAATTCGATCCAAAATGTAACTGGCAGTTAGAAAGGACCCTCTAGTCAGTGTCTGGGTCAGGAAGCACATAAACAGACGTGGATTTAATCAAACTGTGATGTTTCAGATAAAACATAGCGCTCACTTGTGTGTTATGCAGTGAGTCTATATCTGCACCTAATAATCTTTTCAGGAATTACACAAATACAGCTATCCATATAAATGTGGATATATTTCTTCTAGTACCAAACACTGCAATAATTCAAATAGGCCAAAGGAGCAAAAACCCAAAACAACACACAAGAACCCTTTATACCCATCTTCCAAAATTCAAAGATTTCAGCTTCCTTCCTAAAAAACCTTAGCCTTCCTAAACCTCCTTCTTTACTGATAGTGGGTGGTTCATACTTGAATTTCTTCACACTCGTGGCTGTTTTATTTGGCTTGGGCTGCTCTAGGTTGATATTCAGGAGGCTTCCCAGTATTTGCAGATTTTTCTTTTTCTCTGCAGCAAGCTCCTCTTCTTCATCTGCCTTCAGGCTTTTGGTCTCTGCTAAGAGAAGAATAAAAACATTCTATTTTCTCTGCTGAGCCTGTTATGTGGGATGCATAACATTTACTACAGTACTAGAAGAGCTCACATCTATGAACACATCACTTCTAGCTTGAAGCTACTTAAAAGTTTTCTGCCTTGCACTGTAGAAAAACCTTTCATTAGAAAAGTCACAGGCATCTATTGAATGGCCAAGTCAGAACATTTATTTAACCCGTTCCCTGCTAGCATCACACAGCTGTGCAGCTCCCCTGCTGCTGACAGATGCTCTACACAAGATCCCAGTACAGCAAGGAAGGCTGTTGAAGAGCTCTGTGGCTAGCAGCAGCCAGGAAATGTGGTCAGCTTTACCTTCCTCCTCACTGTCACTCTCAAGGAATCGAGCGTCCATGCGGAACCGTTCATCGGTGCCAAAGCGGGACTGCAGCTGCAGGAGCTGAACAAATCAAACACATGCTGTTAAGCACTGCAGAAGAAAATCATCATTCAGGAACTTTTTTCTTCTTACTATAACAATGGCAGCATACTATTTACCTTTAGCTTTTCATGCCTTTTTCAGTAATTTCTTTGTATACAAAGATGACAGCGTCAGAGAAAACTCGTCCCATTCCCCACCTCACATTATGTCCTTCCTTTAAGGGAATTCTATTTTAAGTTATTAAAAATTATATTCAGCGAGAATAAAAAGATACAGGTTATGTTCTGAAGTTATGGAGACCTAGAGGAAAACGAAGTTACAGTAATGGCTTCACTCACTTTTTCACCAGCTTTGCCTTCAAACTGGGGCTTAATTTTGAATCGCTCATCATCTGTATCCTCTTGCTCATCCTCACTGCTATCAAACAGTCTGCCCGAAGGTTTGGGAGCTGACTTATCCTTTGTTGCACAAACAGACAAGAAGAGAAAAGCAGCTGTTCACATTGAGAATGTAAATCAGTACCAACTTTGTTCATGTGCTCTCCAGTTTAGCTGAAAAAGCAGATTTCTTGCACAACCAGTTCCCTTCCTGATCCACGTGCTTCAAATCTTGCCTTGTCCACACGCTTCTGCAATTCTGCTTTACAGTTATGACTGTTCAGTTTTACCATAGGCAAAATACCCATGCAAAGGGAAACTCGGGTGTTATGAGTTCAGTATAAAAATTCAACTTTCTGATTACATCATACTGTTTTTTTCCCAGTAACACTTACTTCTCCATTTCCCAAACTTGCATCTTTTTTCAACATCTCATCCTCTTCAGCTTCGTCTTCCACATCAGAATCGAATATGATGTGTTTGTGCTTTCCTGCTGGCTGCCTATCCTAGGAAAGAGTCAGCCGTCAAGTGAAACACATCAAATACCTGCTGCACTCAGACATGACAATCTGAAAGACATTTCCATGACACAAAAAGAGGAATCTGCTATTCCTCTTGCAACTCTACAGGTATTCCAGGAAGAAAGTATGCAGCATTTTGTATACTGTCGAAAGAAAATCGGCAATGTCATCAGAAATTCCAGACTATGATTTTAAAACATCTCAATCCCCATATATCAATCACCCTCTTCCTTGTAGTGTGGACTATTCAGGTAAAAGTTGTAATTACCAGATTTGAAAGAGCTCCTTGAATGAGTTTCTTCTGTAATTCCCTCTCTCTGTGTCTCTCTTCCAGAGCTGCCAGCCTCCTCTGGTTGTCCTGGACCTGTTTCTCTATTGTACTGGGCTCCTTTGAGGCAGCAGCACGAAGACAAAGCTCCTGATCTTCCAGAAGGCTTGTGTTCTCATTCCCATCTTTATTACCTTCACATTCGGGATTTTGTTTGCTTTTATTCCTCTTTAATGTCTTGGAAAGCAGTTTTGGGCTCTTCAGCTGCCATTTAACGTGTTCCTGGGCCCCTGCAGCATCACTGTCCATGTCACTGCTGCCATCACCCTGATCAGTGCTGGCACCAGCAGCTCCGTGCTCTGAATTCTGGTTTTGTAAAGGACTCACACCTTTGTTCTTCCCTTGCAGATGAGGCCTGGAACCAGGCTGAAGTTTCTGACCTGCTGAGGAGGCAGCAGCTGACAGTTCCTTGTGCTGTTCAGAAGGCACTTCACGTCTCTTTTTGCTGCTGACTTCAGGTGAACACAAGGGAGGGTTCTTGGGCTGATTTTTAGATGACTCCTCCCCACAATAAGATGTACAAGCTTCTACAGACTTCTTTAACCCAGTGCTGTCCTTACTTAACTTTTTTGCACAAAGGGACCCCATTCCTCTGAAGGGCTGATATTTCAAATGTGAATTATTTTGTCCCTTGGAGCTTTCCTCAACAGCATCCTCCTCCCCTGCTAAAATATCAGCCAGCACATCTTCAGGACAGATGGGGGTTTTTTTAACTGCGGTGTGGAATTTAGAAAGTTTTGGTTTATTTACAGTATTTTCCTTGAGATTATCTTCAGTGCTGGACTGACAAGGACTCTGTTCACTGCCTGACCCCTCTGCAGATGTCTCAGTGTTTTCTGTAGCCAGTGTTTTTAAGTCATCCAAGGTGAGGTCTAAGTGGTAACAGTTTTGCATCATGGACTCATAATCAGAGCTGATTTCAGACTCCCCTTTCTCAGACTCTGAACAAGAGCTGTCACTGTCACGTGTCTCTGTTGTACTGTTGGCTGCTGTACTCTGCAAGGGAACAAGTCTGGATTTTTTAACTTTCCCTTTTCTTTCAATGTGTTCTTCTTTTAAACTGCAAGTTTTCAGTGAGGAGCCATTCACCGAACCACTTTTTTTTTTAGCTAATATTTCTTTCTTTTTCACCTTCCCCTGTTTAGAGTCTTCTGGAGTTTTACTTTCAGCAATAATTTCATCTGTGTCTGCTGAATCATAACCATTATCACACTCCACAGTCTCTCTGTTACTTCCTTTGATAGCTTTCCTCATGGCATCCGAATTGCTTAAGGACCAGTGGCTACTGTATTTTAATTCAAAATTATCCCCAACAATTTCCAAGTGCTCACTTTCAGTCTCAACATTTCCAGCTTTCTGTCTTTCTGTCTCTTTCTTTACCATTGCTCTGATCTCCTCTTCAGAATCAATGTCACTGTCAGAAACACTGGTACTGTTTTTGGCTGTAACTCCCCCAGCATTGCTTTGATCCGATAGTAAACCTCTCCCTGATCTTTTCCCATTCAGTCTCCTTGCTGGAGGCAATTTCCCCTCCTCACTAGGTTTGGGTTTTGATCTTTGGTTGAGCTGTGGTGAGTCTGTGTGTTTTGGATGCGATGGGCACCCAGAGGCCAGAGCTGCCCCACTCAGGGCCTCGCTGCCCAGCTGCCTCCGTTTCTCCGGCGGTTTCTTCATCGCAGGGAATTCCCCCCGGCGCTTCCTGGCTGTGCTGTCATCTCCCCCTTCCAGCTGCCAGGTGAGCTGGGACACAGGAGCTGCGTGTGCCAGGTCCGCCTCCAGCTTCCTCAGGTTGTGGCAATACTTTGAGGGGTCGTATTTCACCATGTTAGTCTGAGTTAAGGATTTGGAAGACCCCAACACTTTCAGGGGACTCAGGGCTTTATGAACAGACTGAATTCTGCAAAGAATCCTTTCCCATGGCATGACCATAATGCCTTTAAGCAACTGAGTGCAGTGTAAAACAACTCTTCAAGTCACACAAACTTGCAGGATTTACTTGGGGATTCACTACATTAAGCCTGACAGAGGAGTAAAAATTAGGACTATCAAGCAACTGTTTTTCTATATGACAAAAGAAGGAAGGGAGTTGTATTCAAGGCCAAACAAAAAGGATATTTTATTTTTTTGTTGATTCCTGAGGTGCAGGATAGGCAAGACTCTGCCAAATTTTCCAACAACCCATTTCTAAAAGAAAAGAAAAATAATCAGTGTTTAAAAAAAAAAAAAAAACCCAGAGAGTGGAAGTAACTCTGGAAGAAAACAAATGTTTATTGCTGACTAACAAAAACACTAATGAAGAACTACATGTGACTAATTCTCTTTTCTTTATTCTCTCTAGTGAACCCTACCATGCAACTTGGCCAGCTCCTTCTCAAAAACAAAACAAACCAAAACCAACCAAAAACTAAATTTCAACAATCTTCAAATAAAGAACTAAATTGCTTTACAAGTGCTGGTTTTAATACAGGGTTTCTGGTTTATGAATTAACAGTGGTACCTACAAAGACAGGATCACTATTATTTTGCCTTTTCCCCTTCTCACAAAAAAAAAAAAATAAAAATTCCTCCAAAACCATTCTGTGCTTAGCAAACAGTTTTGAAAACTTTGTACTAAGTATAAATTTTGCTGCCTAAATTTGCATGTTGAGTGAATTTATTCTTACTTTTGTAAGCATTTGCAGATCCTGATCCTGTCCTGAAGTTATGTGGTGTACAGAACTAACTCACACATTCCCTTTACAAGCATTTAAGGGTGACACAACCATATTCCCAAAATAAATGAGGAGCAGAGCATTTCCTCATCTCACATGGCAAGAGTGGGCAGTATGATCATGGTTATTTCCAGTCCTTGCAAAGAATGACAGCAGCTTTCCCCGTGTCTACACATGAGGTATTTCCTCAGAGTGCTTTTCACAGCTTGGACCTTTAATAATTAAGTTTCTTTACATAAATTTGGCATGGATTTAGATGCAATGAGCTTGCTTTTTGCTGGTTTATTTCTCTTACACATCTACCCCACCATACCTTATGATCTGGCACCTCTGTACCTGGTACTGCTCTCATGTGGAAATCCACAACTCCAGTCTTTTTCAGTGATTCCAGCAGACACATTTGGTCATTTCTCTGTGGCTTTTCTTTCTGCTGCTTTGCTTCTTCCCTCTCTGTGGCCAGCCTGTACCAGAAAGCAGATCACACATGGAAAAAGGAGTGCCCAGGTACAGAACTGGAGCTGGCAATGATCCCTTCCCACAGAACAGCAACCACTCACAACTCTGGCAATCAATAACACTCATCACCTTGGAGGGAATTATGATGCAAAACTTGTTACAGCATCAAACAGAAATCAACAGCCCAGAGTTTAGAAAAACTGAAACAATAAGAGCGTACAAGATGGAAATACAGCCATAATATCATCAGAGAAGCAGAAAAGAGGGTAGTTTTAGCAACAACATACATTTGAAAAGATTGGTTTCTACCTGTGCAAAAAGCTTTCTTTGGCCAACTCAATTTGCAGTGTTCCCCCTTTCCATTTTGTTTTATTTAAAATTGACATGCCTGCAAAACAGAGGCGGGAAATGAGTATTTTCTATATTTAAAAAAAAAAAGCACATCACAGCCTTCACCAGGCCTCCTTCTGACAGCCTGAGGTTCCCTCAGCATGACCTTATCCCTGATTGCTCACATGGGTTGGGCTTATATCTGAAAGGGCCAATATCCAAATCTTTAACCAGAAGGTTCACATCCAAAACTGAAGTTCTCACTTCAAAAGTGCCTGGCAGCATTCCCCAGATCCAGGAGAACATGGCAAAAGCAGCTTTACATCAGCTCTTCTTCATAATTCAGTTTCAGTGTTTTATAGAGCTGTTGAAAGCATTTGAAGCACATTTCCTTTCCATAAAAGGCTTAGAACAAACAAACAGGGTGCTCAGAGCAGCTGTGGCTGCCCCTGGATCCCTGGAAGTGTCCCAGGCCAGGCTGGACAGGGTTTGGAGCAGCCTGGGACGGTGGAAGGAGTCCCTGCCATGGTAGGGGCTGCAGTGAGATGATCATTAAGGTCCCTTCCAAGCCAGACCATTCTGTGAGTCTCTGAAACTCACAAATCACCTCCTTCAGTCACAAGGAATCTTTTCAATCTGCTCACAGCAATTTCTGAAAACTTCAGCAAAGCAGCTTCCATAGAGCTGCAGCTTAAAGAAAATAAAATCAGCTTGACAAAAAAATGAAAGAGGCTCTGCTGTGATCACAGCTGGCTGTGACAACATGAGATATCAGCAATGTGACTTGGCTCAAAAGCATAACGAAGGAAAAAAAAGTACTTACACTTTTTCAGATCTGCTTCAGAAATGTTAACATTGATGTAAGCAAAAGTTTTCGTAGGATTCCCTAATCAATGACAAAAATTAAGTTAATTTCGAGGTAATTTTATCATTTCCTTTAAAACTTAAAGTGTCTCTAAAGCAAAAAATTCCATTTCACGCTCCAAACAGAAAAGCAAGTAACTTTTAAAAGATGAAAGAAAACTGCTACCTTGATCATCTTTTCTGGTAATAATCTCCGCCTCCAAAACACGCCCAAACTTGCCAAATCTTTCTTCCAGCTCAGCCCTGGAAACCGTATGGCCAAGCCCTCCAACATACAAACGTCTGAAAACCTGTTCCTTCTCCATGCTGCCAAGTCAAGGTATCGCGTCCAGAACACACACTCTGTCCCTCTGCAAGGAGACAAAACAGTTCAGTGACACTCAGGGAAATTAATGCGCTTAGAATAATAAATCAGGGACAAATCAGCGCATTAAAAAGCCACGAAGAACCTTTCGAGCAGAGCACTTTTTTTGATTTGCAGTAGGTAACGCGTTCTGTCCCAGCGCAGAGATAGCAAACCCCGCGCTGCTGCAGGAAACCAGGGTTCAGGCGCTGGGGTTTTTTAAAAACCCTGAACCACATCACTATAAACGCAAATGGCTGTTTACAACATAACCCAAGGGCTCCCTATGGAGGGAACGCGAGCCGCCCACAGCCCAGCCCAGCCCAGCCCAACCCTCCCGGGAGATGCTGAGGGACCCCCGGGCCTGAGGGACCCCCGGAGGCGCCCCCGGCCCGGCCTCACCGCCGCCATGTGCGAGCCTCACAGCGCCACCACCTTCCCTTCCCCCTCGCAACTCTTCTCAGCCCTCACTCGGTAAAAAGCGTTCCGTCTCCAAGTGCCGCTGGATTCTGATCGACTGCTCGTCTCTACTGGGTTCCTGTTTCTGGCCGGTCAAGTGTGGTGGGAACACAGGGGCTGGGCTCTGTGACAGTGGACTCTTTGAAC
The DNA here is from genome assembly GCA_013398615.1 of Brachypodius melanocephalos. NCBI lineage: Eukaryota > Metazoa > Chordata > Aves > Passeriformes > Pycnonotidae > Brachypodius > Brachypodius melanocephalos. Next base: position 2,824,738 of record VZSR01000223.1, read on the forward strand.
GTGACTAACCGGCAAGAAAAGCAGGGGTGTTTTCCGGAACACGTGAGCAGAAATTAACGTAAACAAGGTAACAGCCGACAAAGCAAGTTTTTTTCCCTTTCATTTATTATAAAGAGCTCGGGAATTACCCCCTAGCCGCTGTATTGTTTAACAGGGAAGGGACGGAAGGCGCGGCCAGCGTCCCCCGCTCCGGGAGCAGCTGTGGTAGCGCCCAGGCTCGTGGGTTGGCGCGCGGTTCGAAAAGCGCGGGGCGCGCGCGC
>VZSR01000223.1:2825097-2873474 GCA_013398615.1 Brachypodius melanocephalos
CCGCTCCTCCCTCAGGGCCAGGTATCAGCGGCTGTGGCGGCTGCCGGGCCTTCCAGGGCTCCCGACTGCGCTGCTTGGACCCGTTCCGCCCCTGGGGCATCTCTGCCACCTGCTGGTCTCGGCGCGGGTCAGCACCGGCTCCTCGGACGAGTCGCGAAGGTCCGCAGGGAAGCGGCGGGCACGGAACGCACCAGTTCGGTTCTCATAAACGCTCCAAAGCGCTTCCCAGCTCCTCTTGTGGCACCATAAAGTCAACTACTCGGGGGTATAAACAGGCAGGTACGTAGAAATGTGGAAGGTGTGCTGTTAATCCACAATTACTTATAAATATACACGCGTACGATACGTAGGAGGAGAAGTGTTTGTTAAAGTTTGGTTTTGCTTGATTAAAGAGTACGTAATTTTTTCTAGATATAGAATCTTTGAAGTCATAACTAGTGCTTGGGCCTTCTGCAGCCTAGTGAAATCCTTGAGTTTAAGTGGCTGTAAGTAGTTTATGTCTTCTGTTATGATCGTTAAAAGAGGGATCAGTTGACCTGGGGTTACGTCCTGGCTGTTGTAATGTTTTTCGTTTCACACCGTAGTCTTTATTATGACCATGACTTTCTTCACTGAATCCAGTTAAAAAAAAAAAAAAAAAACTTGGTGATGACTGGATGGTTATTTAATTGCATATACTTCCTTTATTTGCTAAGCAAATTTTTAATGCAACGTGTGCTTTTAATGTGTTATAAAGGCACTGTTTCCTGTGAAATACACGAATAAAATCCTATTTCCCCCTCATCCCGTGTCACAGAATGATGTTAGAGTGGAACTTGCACATAGAGAGGTTTAAAAACACACAAAACTCAATGTTGGATTTTTCCTGGTCAAAAATATTAGCACATTAGTTTAGATAATATCTTCTACAGATTTCTGCATGTGTTGTAATCAGGCTGAACGTTAGCTCATTATATTTCCTGGAAACTGAGGTTTATTTTTTAAATGATTGGTGAAAGGTCTTTGCCATTTATGTCTCTTTACTGCTGTTCACTCTGAAGGTAGATTGTGTTAGGAGCAGCTGTGCCTCTTCTGCCCAGGTGAGTCATTAGGTTAATTGGTCAAAGCTGGGTTCCATTTGTGTATCTGGTTGCAGTTGGTTTTTACCTGTGGAGCAGCTTCTTGTTCTATTACAGCAAATGTGAAACAGCTGGGTGCACTCCTGGATCCAATAATGACCAATTAAAAAGGTTCTTAAAGCCTTTGACTCTGTTAGACCCCTGATTTAACTTCTGTCTCTGGAAGCTGTGCAGTGCTCTGTCTCTTAAAACAATTGCCTAATATTATATTTGTGATTTTTAAAAAAATTGCTTCCTTATTTGTTCCTGAGAAAAATCTGTATTTTGCTTTATGCTGTAACAGTGATTCTGAGAAATGGACCAGAGCAGTTTTCAAGCTTCTGAAGATGAAATCCAGGCACTGGAAGAAGAAATTAAGCTGTTGACAGAAGAGTATAAAGATGTCCTACAAGAATCCATCTTCTTTTCTGATGAGGAGATACTGGAGGCAATGTATGCCTTTTTAAATTTTTATTAGATTATTAGAATTTTTTTGTCAAAATTGTTTGAGAATAAGTTTTTGCCTCTATGTTAGGGTTCTCTGTATGTTAGTAAATGTAAACTCTGGATAAAATAAGTCACTTAAGTGAGTAAAGGCATCTTAGCTTCCTTTTCTTGCATGTTTTTGCACATTTCTCAAAATGGACACTTGCACCTCCAGACTTGGAATCAAAGCTGTGTCTGCCTGGCAGTGAATGGAAAGAGTTGATGTGAGTTAGAATAATTTACTGTTTTCAGCAATGTGATCCAACTGAAACTTGGCTGCTTGGAAACTGATTTGGATCTGAAAACCATCAGATCCATTACCAGGGTCTTTTATTTAATGATATTGCTGTACTGAAATGTTATATCTGGGTGTTTTGCCCTTTTGCTTTTATTTTTTTTTTCCATTCTAGAAAATCATTGCAAGCAGAAACTCAGGGACATGAATCTCCATCAGACCTGATAGCTGAGCTTGAAAGTCTAGAACGAGATCTCTCATTTTTAACGGCGTTTACTGGGTTTCATTTCACAAGTCATTCCAAGAAAACAGTGGAAAAAAGTAAGCAGTTTTGTGCCCTTTGCTGAGCATACTGGCTGCAGTTCATCTGCAAACCTCTGTTCTAGTTCACTCTTAGCAGAACGACAATTACTTTGAAATACAATAAGATTTGGTTCGTTCACAAAATAGTTTCTGACTAAATATTGTCCTTTTCTTAATGGGAAAGTGACAGACTATTATTGTCCTTTGCATAGGGGGGAAAGTGGAGTTAGTTGTTGGAGTTTTTTAACAGGTTAAACTTCTTTACAGGAGGAATGGTAACAGTTGGTACTTTAAATATAACTAAGGGAAGAAATGCAGTAGTCATTGAATAGAAATGTAATTGATTCTTTTGTTAACTTGATTTTATAACAGCTGAAAATGGGACGGTGCAGAAGTACAGAGTATCAGGGAAGTGTTACTCCCTGTCTTTTCAACTAGAATTCCAGCTTCTTGAAATGCAGGTAAGGGTCAGTTTATGTTTAAAAAAACCCGAAATGCTACCAAACAAATATCAGTGCCTCCTTTTCCATCTGAAACCTTCAACTGTTTAATCAAAGCTTCAGTGGGTTCTTTCAGCTCTTTAACATTTGGACCCAACTTTGGAATTCTGTGTCAATCCAAGCAAGGTAGTTCTGAAGGTCAGGTTTAGTATTCAGCCACAAAATGGTTACCACAGAATTACTTAGGTTGGAAAAGACTTTCAAGATCAAGTCCAGCTGTTAACCCAGTACTGCCAAGTCTGTATCACCTTTCCTTCCCCGAACATTCTCCCTGCAGGATGCTCTTGCAGGCTCACGCTGAGATAAAGCCCTGGGAACCCTTGGTGTCCTTCAGCTCTGCCAGGTGTCTGCTGGGGCCTCATCCTGACCAGCACAGCTTTCATCCCACACATCACATTCTGTAGTCACATAGCTCATTCTGGAAATTGGAAGATGCCAAATGTTACCTCTCTGGAAGAAACTGAGGAAAAGCTAAAACACTACAAACTTCAGCAGCTCTCTTTGTTGGTTTGAATTTGGGTTTTTTTCCCTTTGGTTATGTTTGTGTGTGCTTGGCTAATGTCAGCAGTCATTGCAGTGCTGCCACAAGTAACACCAATGATTGCTGATTTTCTGGGAGGGAGCTCTTTTGTAAGGCTCTATTCTTAGCACAGAATTTAAGATGTTAAGCAGAGAAAACCAGTTTCTATCCCAATTTGCAACAGTATTTTTCTAACACTTGTACTCTGTATTGGTATTTCTAACATCAGGAAAACTTGATTTTTCAGCTTAGCTTTAAAGTTGTTTTGTTGGGGTTTTTTTAAATTTAATGAGATGGGACTGAGAGTGAACAGTAAAGATGTCCTTCCTATTCTTTAGAAAAGCCATATTAGGAATTTGGGAATTGACTACTTGGGTAGTTACATGTGGATTTTATCCTTTGAAACTACAAGAGTTCAGTTGAATGAGCAACATCTAAAATCCCTTTGTGACTTGAAACTTGTGGTCTTTGTGATGCCTCTTTACATTTACTTGTGTAAAACTGCACTTAGAATGTTTCTCTCTCAGCTGCATTTCCGGCAGCATGATGACATCTTTTGGTGTCAGTGGGGCTCGGAGGGGTTTTTGGTGTTGAATTTACTGCCAATGGTATTTAAATTTAATGACAATGGTGTTTAAGGCCATTACACCACTAAGCGGCAGCACTTGGCTGCCTAATGCCTAAAATTTGGACTACTTTGAATGCTGATGAGATGGGGATATACCAGGTATATATACACTTTAAAACCCTTACTTCAGCTGTAAAAGTGGAATTTTGAGGTAATTTTTGCATGGGTTTTTTTGTTTGCTAGAAGTACATCCTATTCAGAATAACCTGTGCTGACATTAGCACAGACAAAGTAGTCCTAACCAGTTTCACCTGTCTTGGGGGAGTAAAAGTGACAGCTTTTTGGGAAGTGCCCAGCAGGTAACAGGTCTGTTGGTATGCAGCAGATCAGCAAGAGTTTTTCCACACTGTTAACTGCAGTTATTTATTCTAGTAGTGAAGTCACAATAGAGTTAACTCAGCTCCATAGTATTAGGTATTAGGAGAGGACATGAGCTTGAAAATCAGCCAAAACAAGTGTAAGCCTTTTGGAAAAGCAATCATTTAAAAAGAGTTTCTTTCTTTCCCTGAGCTTTCCTTTTAAATCTTTTTATTTGGACCCACAATGGCATTTTGGCATGTTAGTTAACCCCCCCCATTGGCAAAGCAGTCCCTTTAGAAGGTGGCACGTTAGCCTGTGACTGCTGGCAGCTCCTCCACAGCTCCATCCCCCTGTTGAACCCTGTGCTCTAAACCCAGAATGATTTTTCCTGGTGTTATTTAGTGCATCCACGGATCTCTGTAGTGCCTTGTTTTGCTTTTCCTATCGTTAGTGATGGCAATGTTAGCAGTGCCTCTGTCCAAGCAGCAGAGGGGCTGCTGACATTGGTGTGCAGTCCTCTCTTGCCATTCCCATTTACTTGTAGTGCCTTGGTACAAGAAATTTCAAGTGAGGCATTTCCTGTGGTCTTCAAACCATGATTTTGAGCTTTTTCATTCACTCTTATCCAATCCATTACTTTGGTGTGTTCAAGAATGCATAGAAAAGAGAATTAACTTCCTTTGTTGCTTCATTTCTGCTCTGACCGCCTTTTCTCATTCTTTAATAGCTTATTAGTTAATTTAGAATAGTTCCATTATCCTGCACGTATTTCTGAGTAATAGTGATTGTAAATATTTTGAGACAAAACTATAGGGTTTAAAATTAAAAAAACAGCCTAAAAATAACATAAAATCTTATATGTGAATTTTCTGGTGTATGTGGCAGCTAAAAGTTGTGTTGGAAAATGAGAAGAATCTTAAAGAAGTGGGATTGATGTGAAAGGAAGTAATGAACCTTCCTTTATACATTTATATTCTCTGTGCTGACAAACTCAGGTATTATTCCAAAAGCCTTGTGTGGATAATAGTGCTACTCTTGAAATGAATGAAACTGTTCACATAACACAAAGTGCAGTTTAAAAAATGCTACTTTAAGGATTATAGTACTTAGCAGCATTTATATCTATTTTTTCTGTTTTTTTATATGCAAATAAGCACCTTTTTCTCCTCGCCAGAGGATTTTCTAAAATATTTTATTGTTCCTTCTCCAATCTAGAACAATGAGAAAGTGTCTGCTGTTGTTAGTGATCTCAGCATTATCATGGATTCCAGAGAAGATTCAAATGTGAGCAAGTTTGTGTCAAGGTAAGATGGAATTTTTTGCTTAAAGCAAGTTATTGTGTGGAATATGGGATGCTAAATGCAGTACTGAGTTTTCACATGAATTGCTGGCAGCCAGTGTCTTTATGTGATTTGTCCTTAGCCCAACCTTAACACTTCCCATCCCTTATTTGTATCCTGGAGAGAAGATGAAAGGCTTGTGATTTTTAAGATCTGGAAGGACCACTATAAATACGAGTTAAACAGAGCCAGGTTTTGGATTATGGTGTGTTTTAGCTGTTTGAAGAGAAAGGTAACATGGTGATCTCAGCTCTTGCATTTTAATTAATACAATTGTTCCTCAGGTGTGTTTGTGAGCTGCAGCTGTGCAGTTTGGGTAATGCCTGAAGTGCACATCCCGAGCCCTTCTCCAGTATTTGCCAGTAGTTTCTGATTCTCAGCTCTCAATTCCATTTCACTTATTGGCATCAGGACTTATTTCACTGACATCTGAAAAAAATACAACTTCAAAACATGGAATAGTCTATTTGTGCAATGGCTTAAGAAAATTAACATACTAAAACTTAAATGTATGAATGAATGCATGCTGGTTTTTATTATTTTCTGGAGTATGCTAACTTGTTGCAGTAACATGATGAGTAAATGATCAGATTATTTGTCTTCAGTATTCCATGGAATTCTGCTAGCAAGCTGTTCTGAGAACAAATTCTGGAGTTGATTTAATTATTTTTTTCTTTTGTTTTCTATTATGTTTTGGTCTTGGGGAAGGAGAGGAAGGGCCAAAAGATGGGTGAAGAGAGAGGTCTATTGAGTTACCTCAGGCTTCAGTAGTCTCTACTGAAAACTGAATTTTTATTTAGAGGTTTTGAGATTGCCATGTAAATTTACTAAAGCTTGTGGTGTAACTGGGAAGAACAGTTGACTGCTCTCAAGAAGTGGGATTTAGAAGAGGAAATTGCCCTGTTTTATTCATGAGTATTTTATGACAGCAGAAGTGTATTGGAACTTAATAGTCACACTGGAAAGGAATGTGTTGAAGTAGTGGCAGACTTTATTTCATCCTGGCTGGAGTGCTGCTGTCTTGTCCCTGTCTCTTCTCCTTTTTCACCCTGTGCCAGTATTCATAAATAAACACAGATTTTCATGAATGATAGAAGATGTCAGCAGAGCAAGTGGTTCTTTCTTCTGAGCCTCCCTTTGCACGTGCCACCTGTTGGCATTGTGTCTGTAGATACCCTTGCAGCCATGGGGCCAATAGGATCAATGGGGTCAATAGGTTGAACAATACTTATTTTCAAACAACCCAACCTTGTTTTCCCCCACAACACCTTCAAATTTCGTTTTTCCTGTGTGCCTTATCCTGGCCACAGCGTGTGCTGCCAATGCCAGGCAGTGAGTCCTGGCTGGGGTGGGGCTGGTGCTGACAGTGCCTTTGAGAGCACCCCCTGTTCCATTGCCTGAGTCTGTGATATCACTTCAGGGCCTGTTTCTCAGCCCCCTTGCTGGGCTACTCCTCATTTTTCCAAAATGTAATCAATCCCCTAATGTTCAGTTTCAGACTTTTCCCAACTAGCCCTTTCTCATTTAGTCTGCTCCTAAAATTCCTACCTCTTCCCTCCTTTTCCCTCCATTCCTGGCCAGCTCAATCTGCTCTCCTGCTGTTTTGTTCGTTTTCAGCCTCCCTACCAATTTGTTTTCTGCTTTTGCTTCCTTGGCCCAGTCTTGCCAAATCCATTGTCTAGTTCTGTTCTGTTTTGTCTCCTGGCTGGGATTTTTTTTCCCTCCTCAGTTTTGATTTTTTTGGCTTTGTTTTTTCCATAATATGTATCAGAAAATGGTCTTTAAGGGCAGCAGAGTTAAAAACTTGGCATTCAGTTCCTGCTTTGGAAGAAAATAGGAGAATGCTGGAACACTTGAGCAATATCTTGAGCAAAATTCAGCAGTCTGCAGGTACTGCTGCAAGATATAAATGGTATATCTCTAGGTAATTTCTTAGGTATTTTGTGACAACAACAGATGTATGAAAATGTAATCACAGTATTTAGTTGTCTTTTTTTGGATTTCACTTGTGTCCCCTTTGCACCAGTTATCACTTATGTTACGCTTTCCTAGTGTTGAGAACCACAATATCTAAAAAAACCTCTTGTCAGTCGTTTTTTCTTTTATTGACTTGACACCCCATTAATTGTTGGGGGAGTTAACCCTTGCATGGGTTACTTAGGCAAATAGAAATTTTTAAGCAATATGAGGATTGTTCTTACTTTTTACTAACTAGTTAGAATCTATAAGTCAGAGTGCAGGGTTTAGGAAATATGCGTTCTATTAAATGCTACATGGGGAAGGTCTCTTGCAAATGAAGGGAAGCAGGAATTCAACCCCCAGCTTTGAGTCATGCTTTGGTTTTCTGTCCTAATGTAGGAAGTCTTGCATGCTGCAGTGAGCTAAATAGATTTTCTACCTTAAAATAGATAAAGGAACACGTTAAAGGAGACTTAGGAACTTTTACAACGGTTAAATTTCTTATGTACTTATGTGTATTTCTTACTACTTATGTGTTTTGTTGATATTTTGTGAAAGTGAAAGGTTGTTTGGATGAAGAGCCCATGATTTTAACTTGACAGAGTTATTCTCTGGCTGAATATCCTTTTAGCTGGTTTTGGATGACTTCTCTGTAACATGGATGTTGGCATTAGAGACAGGTGTTTTCTGCTCCAAGTGGATTTTTGTAATGCTAAATTCTTTCATAATAAAAAAAGACCTGAATTTTACTATCCACTCTCTTAATACCTTGTTATTTTATTTATTTTATACCATGTTCTCTTGGTATTTCAGCATTTCATGTAGTTGACTTCAGCAGGAGGAATTAGGCTAATATGGGCTGATTAGAAATTAGTGTTTATGGGTAGATCAGTGCTCTGGGAGTTCACTGAACTGGTGCTCTTCTGCAATCTCTTACTCCTTTGCCAATATGGATTTACATACAGCTGTTCTTGCCAGCAGATTCCCCCTTCCTAAACACTGAGCTCAGTTTTCTATCTTGAATTTAGCCAGTGCTATGTGAGGAAAGTGCATCCTCAGATATATTGGTTGATTAACTTCTACATTTGAAACTGGTTCGTTGAACTTCTACCCGAAATTTTTCTTCCTATTGATAATCTAGCCTTAAAAATTTTCGCCTGCTGCATCACTTAAAAATGATTTTGAGGCAAGAAAAGAAATAAACTAAAACAATGCTAAAACAAGGTCACAATGTTTGTGATAGTATTTTAAATAGCATAGACATGGTTATTTATAAAAATTGCCGAGTGCTTCAAAAAGAATTTCAAGTGTGCTGTTTTGTAACAAAGCTTTGTGTTGCTCTGTTCCATGAGTGGAGATTGAAGCAGCCCAGGGCAGTTTGTGTGGAATCTCTTCCCCAGACATGGAGAGGTGGGCAGTCGTTACCAAGGGTCCACAGCTCCTATAGAATGTGTAGACTTTGACATGCTCAATTCAGAGCTGTGGTTAAAAACAGCTCCCAGACCAGAGCTCATGAGCTGCTGTAAATCAGTGTGGCTGTGTCCTTCCAGGGACTCACTTTTCCCAGTGCTGCCAGCATTTTTTTCATCTTGGCCTGATTTTGTTGGCAGCTGTGACTGCTGTGGTAACTTCCTTTAATGATGCTGTTCTTTCCAGGCTCGGATAAAACTTGTTTGGCTTTTCTTTCACGTTTTCAATATCTGAATGACCTTAATGTATTTTTTTCCCAGTTTCTTTGTGTAACATGTTCCTGTACATTAAACAGGGCTGGATTGGAGGCACAGTTCTCCCTGGGAAGAGAGAAGCTCCCTGCAGCTTGGTAATCCACTGCTGCAGCCATTCTGTGAATGCCTCAAGTCTCTGTTCTCAGCCATTCTGAAAATCCAAAAAGAATAGCTAATCTCAAACAGAAAGAATGCTACAAGTCAGATTTACATTAGAATTTAAATAACTTCCTGAAATATTCCCAAATATCGGTCCGGTATCTTCCTCAGTCAGGTTTTGTAATCTTGTAAAATCCTGTATTAGTAACCAAAATAAATATTTGTACTTCCAAAAACAGTGCTTGCCAGGTGTGTTTTGATGATGACTGATAGCCTGTGCCTTCATACCAACAATGATATGAAGCCTTTCACCCTTATGGTTAAATAATCATGTTGCTTCAGATATTCTGACTTGTGGGTTTTGTGGCATTTTGCATCCTTTGCATTCTGGCTGCATTTGTTTAGTGAAAATTGCAAACCTTTTATGAGCTTTTTTTTTCTCCTTTCCCCAACAACCCTGGATGTGTTACGGTTTGTTACCATATATTGTTTCTTTTCCTTTCTCCATCCTGATCCTTACTAGAAATTTAAAAAATGTTTATATCTATCTTTCCCTCCCACTCTCCCCCCAGCATAAGAAGGAACATGGAGCTGTTGGAGCAGGTCCAGAGGAGGAAGATGTTCAGAGGGCTGGAGCCCCTCTGCTCTGGAGACGAGATCACATCAAGATTTAACTGTCTAACAAAAATTTTGATTTAGATGCCCTGTGTGATCAGGACTCCTTTCCTACTGAAGCTGCAATGTTAATCTTGAAAAGCTGGATGTCATGTGGGCAGAGGCAGGAAACATGTCATGTAGATTTAGTTGGATAGGGCAAAGATTTTGGAAGTATTTGAAGGTCAGTGATGCAATTTGGGAAATCTCACCATTTTGCAGGTTCAGGTTTTACAATGCAACATCTTATAATTTGAAAATGAGTTGAACAAGAATAAAATCAAACTAAGATTTTGCAGGTGGCTACTTTGTTCTCACATTTTAAACCAGAAACACTGGTTTTAGGAATGTGTTCTTCAACCTCTTTTTTTAATCATTACATTGCAGCTTTTCTTCCAGCTTTGTCATTCTTATTTTGGCTGATTTCTCCTCAATATTCAAACAATACTAATTGATTTTTTTAAAGTGGCAATTTTAGACTGTAGAATTGATACATCTGATTAGGATTGGATTAAACAATATATTTTTGTTTTGTAGCACTGAAGAACGTGGAGCTCTTCTAACATTTTTCAGAAGCCTTTCAAGCTACGCTGAGTGGCATGAACATCGTAGACGCACCTTCCTGCATTTCAAGGTAGTGTCTATCAAGACTTTATTTATTAGTGCAATATTTATTGCTTTAAGAAGTTTATTAAGACACAGCATTGGAGGTGAGACTGGCTGTCTTTAGCAGAATATGAGATCTTAACTTGTATGGGGTGGTGAAGAGAATATGAGCTAAAAATTTGTGCTGTGTTCAAGGGGCAATTGAGCAGCAATTGCTCTGTTTCTCATGGGTGAAGGAAAATAAGGCTTAGCCTTTCTGTGAAGGAGTAAGACAGTTTGCTTTGGTATTATATTTTATTTTGATTCTGAAAAAAAAGGTAAAAGAAGAAATAACACTTGTAGTCTTTGGCATGTAAATGTTGGTTTTGAAGGATTAGATCTGTTTCTCTTGAAGATGTGTCAGTGTGTGTTTGGGCAACAGCACTTTCAGTTCTGGAGTGCTTTACTTGTATGGGAAAGAAACTGTTCCTCCCTCCTAACTGGAACACAGTATTTGAGCTTAGTTTTAAATTATCCGTATTTGGCTTGTTTGTTTTGGCTTTGTGCTGGTTTTAAGATAAACAACTAATCCTTGGAGTAAAAACTACAGTCTTACAGACACAAAACATCTTATGTGATGCTTTATGTTAAGAGAAGGATGCTTAGCTGCTTAATTGGTTGTGGTTTCTTGGCTGAGTTTTATGTGCCTCAAGAATTAACTGTCATTAAGCTTGACACCATCTTTACTTCTCAGCTGTAGTATCAAGGGGGACCTGAATCATTTCCTATTTTTTTCAGTCTTTTAGGCCTTTGAGTTCTGTGCCAGATTAATCAATCTCTATTATCCAATTAGCCAGAATAAAAAAGAGTTGTATTTTCTGATAATACAAAAAAAAAAAAAAAAAGGTAGTGCTCAGCTGAGCAATAAACTGGCATTGCCTAATCCTACTGCCTTTTGTGTAAGGGCTTTTCTTTAATCCCTCCATAGAACAGGTAGAGCACCAGGGGCTTTGGGGCTTTGTGGTTGTTTTTTTCCAGCTTCACTTGATGCTTTCTGATCCTTACATCAGCAGTGACTGTGGTTTCTGGGACAGTGATTTGGTGAACTGTTGTAAATATTTCTCATTTAAAAATATAACAAAGGAAAAAAATAGAAGAGAGGGGTTAGGAGACAATTTTCAACTTGTTATATAAGCATTTTTTTAAGCGTTTGTTCAGATATTGAGTATAAACAATGAAACTATCTACTAATTGCTAAAAGATGTGTGAAGACAATTCCCTGAAGACATTACAAGTTTGTCAGTTTTACAGATGTTCTTTCTAAAGGTAATCTTATTTCTGTGGTCAAAGACAAGGATAAAGTTGAAAGGCAAACCAATTTGACGGAATATTTACCAGATATAACTGACTGTGTGCCTATGAAGAGTATTTTAGGCCTTCTTGGTCTTGTTACCATTGCAAATCATTTAATTTCAAAACAGAAGACTTTCTCAGGTAAGAGAATTAATAAAGCATTCAAAGGTCAAATCTGACAATTCAAATAACTAGATTGCTAAGGAGAATGTGTATTTGGAATTTAATGGTTTTAGTAATTTGTGGGAAAGCAATTAGACTTATGTTGTTAATATATGCATAAAACCAGCTCAAGAGTCTATCCTGTTAATATTCACACTTACACGACATGAAAAATGAGTCTCTAATCTTTGTATTTATCTTTTTCCCCCTGCCTGGTCTCTGGACTCCCCTGTTTTGGAGAGAAAACTGTTGTGGGGGGAGTCTTGGGCTTTTCTATTAATCTGTTTATTTCTAAAAGAAAATTGCCGATGCTTCTATGTAGAAATAAAATAGTTTCTGGTAGTTTCTCTATTGTTTCTAATAGTCTTCTCAGAGTATAATGTAAAAAACACCAAAGGTAGTTTATTTTTTCTTTTCTGTTTTTGTACTTGAGAAGAAAGGGATAATGTAGAAGTGGATGAGTACTTAGAGTAATATTGAATGTTTTGAGATTCATGGCAATTCAACCAATTCAAAATAGGTTTTGAAGGAGTAAATGGAGTGTTCCCCAAGTATTCTGTATGGCAGTCTTGCTATTGTCTCAATAAATATGTCTGTAAAATTGATTTACATCTGCAAATCTTCTAACCTTAGTCTGCTGTGAGGTTGAACAACTGAAACAGGCAAGGCTGGAAGAGCAGGCTGTTGAAGCTGATACTGATAAACAAGAACAAAAATTCAAGTTTTATTGGAAATACAGAACAGAAATGAGTGATAGGAAAAAACAGAACAGTTTACATTCAGCTGGGTATTAGTACTGGTCACACAAATAGGGAGGTGGAAATCCTCCCTGCTGAAGCCTTTCTCACTTCATGTTTTTGATTAACTTGCTGTGAATGGGGAAAGTAAAGTAAAACACATCAGAGAACTTGGGGCCTGCATGAGGTATTCAGAAGGTACCACTTGTCTACTTTGGTTTGCTCATAAAATATTAAGACACTAATTAGCATTACTGATGATAATTAGTCCATTTAAAAAATATATACAACATTTTAATGTAAAATTTATCGTGTGGTAGTGGGTTGGTCTTAGAATGCTTACATGTGTATATATTACAAAAATATGCATTTATTTGTGTATACGTGTTTTTGGTGATATTTGCTGATCTTGTTAATACTGGAAAGAGTTTTAGTAACAATGATTTATGATGAGAGTAAGATTAGAGGCTGCTCCTTAGGCAACATTATTACACTTAAAACTGTGTTTTTTCCATCTCAGGCGTTTATCACAAGAGACATGAGAGAATTGATGGGTTTAATTTTTTCCAGATAGAAATTTGGTTTGATATTGGAATGTATTTTTACATGCATTTAAGTTGTTTTTTTTACATTTTGCTGAAAACCTGGGAACATTAAAGTTGTATGATTTGCGTGGAAAAATGAAAACCAAATATTGCTGCCAGATTTAGTTTTGTTCTCAATTAAGACAACAGAATTTCCTTCTTGTTACACCAAATAACTTAAAATGGAAAATAGTGGGGATTGCTGTTTTTGTTGGATGAGGGGTTCAGGACAAAAATGTGTGTTCAGAATTAAGTGGGCATCAATTCCCCAAAGCACAAGCACTAACAAATCAAGACTTAGCTAAATAAGATAAATAAAACTAATACAAAATATCTTGTAAAATTAGTATTCTAGATGCAGTGATACATCATCATGCATTTGATGCTTAACTATTTCTACAAATTAGGAAATACTAGCTTCGAAATTAGTACAAAATCGATGTGGTAATAGTAACTAGCACACCTTTGGCATTTGTCTGGAGGCTTTACAGCTGTGGTAGGTGTTTGAGGGGAGAAACTGGATGTCAGAAATTTGGATGAACTGAGTGTCAAGGCCTGTACATGTCAGTTTGTGGTCTTAATATACTGCATAGGTTCAAGCAGAGTGAAATGCTTGAAGTCACCTCTGATTTCAGATCAATGATGGAATCAACTTTTCTTTTTAATTTAAAAATCTGATTTGATTGTTCCCTAATGATCAGAAGTATTGTTGTAGAAGGGTAATTCTCTTTCTTTGCTCTGACATCTAGATGAAACCATAGTTATTTACAGGTAAACATGTGAATTCAGCTTTGGTCTTAACCGTATTGTCACATTTCCTGCCAGGAGAAGCTGTGGAATCAAGGCTTGTTCTACATCATTAGTTAATAACTAAGATACTCGAGTGCTTTATGCTGTACATAGACCATTGTTTTGAAATGGGAAGCCAGTGTTGCAAAAACAGCTCTTGTGAGAACAGCTCAGCAAAACATACATATTTCACTTAAAAATACATTGTGTAAAAATAAAACACATGTTATTATTCAAAGCAAAATAGTAGAAGGAAATCTAAAACATCTTTGCAGAGTTCCAGTTGCTATGTTGCTTGGCGTGCTAAACCTAAATAGGAGTTATTCTCATTTACCACAAATCAAGTTTTTAAGGAAACTTTAATGAATTTAAGCTTTGAGAAGTTATGTTTCTAAACATAACTTTCTCTCATATGCATCTTCATCCAATATACCTTTGAAGGTCAACTGAAAAGATTTCACTCCAGATTAAAAGAGTAGGATTGGAATTCAGAAGTATTTTTCCTCTTCAGCTTGCTCAAAGAAAATCTTACATTTATCTGAAAGTAAAATGAGTGCTGGTAAAGAATAACAAGCAGTTCTGTGTGATTTTACCTAAAGAGTATGTGGTGAAATAAAAGTTGAGTTGCTGTGTGTGCATATGTATATATTTTTACACTTTCATTAACAGAAAAGATTCTGAAAGCACGAGGGATCCCGTAACTCCTAAAGTGACCGGTTCGAAATGGTTACTTCAGAGGAGACCGGTGCAACATAGCAGAAGGTCCTGGGTATGCAGGGAGAAGAGCATTAGTAAGGGAGAGGATATGAACTTGTAAACAGAGAAGAAGTGACCCTTGTTAGCATGCCTGGCCTGGCATGTGGAGTGGCAGGGGCAGTGTTAGTAGTACGTCCCCACGGGCAGCATCCTCAGGCAGGAGAAGGCGTTGACATGCTTGGCCAGCACGATGGGGTTGCCCTCCATCCTGATCTCGTCCATCCGCGTGCGGATGTAGCGCGTGTTGTTGGACTTGCAGAACGTGTCGTCCGTGATGGTGGTGATGTTGTTGTACTGCAAACCAAAACGGTTTTGTAAATAAATACACACATGCATTGCTGATAAAAGATTGTTGTAGGAATGCCTTTTCCACACAGAGCAAATGTTTCTATATAAGGGAAAAAGTTTCAGCTCACCTAAACATATAAAGAAACCAAACTAGAAAGTTCTGTGCCCTTTTCATTTGTATTGACCCAGTGCCAGCACAGAAGCACTGATTGGGTTTTAGAAATGTGCTTTAAAGCAAGTTGCCAATTTCATTGGGCAGGGTGCCAAACAGCCCACCTAAAACATTAAGTATTTAAGAAAAGGCACAAAGGAACTCAAGGCCTTTTTAGGGTGTCTTAGCAGGGTCTCAGGTGCTTCTCTGATACCTGCGCACAGCTTTCTCTTTTGTTTCTGTAATGTTTATTATTTTACATTTATTAAACCTTCTGCTTTTGCAAAACACACCTGAAGAGCCATCTCGTTAATTATCTTAAGCCATTTCTCTGCAAAGGCTGGGCCCTCAGAGGTGACAGACCTTTGTTGGGTTTATAACATCTAACCCCACACAAAATTCCATCAGATTAGAGCTTCTTTTTGCCATTTCCTGTCCCTGATGTACAGAAACCAATAACCAATCCTTGCGTGAGAATTAGCACCTTCTGAACTTCTGGATGCTTGTGTCCATACACATTGGTGTGGTAAATTGTTTTATTTAGAGGTGCAGTGGAAAACCGTAGTGGGAACTGTTTTAAAACAGAACAAGTTTGCTTTGAAGTGTGCAACTCCTGAGGTGGTTTCCTAAGAGTATGTTAAAGAAATCCTTTGGGAATACCTGAAGGTGAAGAATGCGCAGACTCTCTGGTAAGTTCAGGGGAACAGATTCCAGTGCGTTGTGTCCTAAGTAGAGGTAGGCCAAATTTGTGAGCTTCTGTTAACAGAAAGAAAGGTTACTGATGCTGGGATTAATTGAGGTTGAGTAGCTCATGCCTATTACAAGATATTAGTAATTTTTTCTGATCACATAGTTTGTAAACTGATGTAACAAAAACCATCCTTTTGCTGTGAATGCTGAATTCTGTTATATCAAGAAATTAATGGAACAGACCTTCTATGTTTGGGAAATTTCAGTGTCAGCATGTTGGTTATAAAAGTTGAGACCATTATAAAGTAATATATATAATTAGTATTTCTGTAGTCCTCAGAACTGTGCTCGAGCCATCAAATTTTGAGTATTTTTTCTTTGTCTGTTAGAGAGAAAGCAAGCAGGTGAGAGATTTTATAGAAAATTCTTTTCTACATGGAGGACGTGGGAGAGTGAGTGTACAAATGACTGATATTCCAGAGTGCCTTAAAAGCAAAGCAAAAGCTGGGGAGCTGCTTCATTGTAGTTTGTTTCTTAGATTACAGAAAAACAATTTGGTGGCAGACTGAATAGTCTGGTTACTAATTTTGTTTACTTAGGTTAGATAAATTATTGGGGTTTTCCTTACCTTGAAAGCATTTGCTTTGATACCTCTGCTTTTGATTCTGTTTTGGTTTGCATTAAATGTTGTTAGTTTGGGAGGTAGAACAGGAAGTTTTACAAGTCGATTTTCAGCAAGAGAGAGTTCTTCCAACAGCAGAAGCTTTGAAAAGGCTCCATCTTCTATTTCTTCGATCCTATTTCCACTAAAATCAATTCTTCTCAAGGTAGCTTTGCACAAAAGAAATGAAAACTAAGTATTGAGTTTATAATTACATGGCATGTGAAATGTGTATGGCTGTATATGCTAAATTGTTGGCTGCAGCGTCTAAATTGTGATCTACCAAAGCAAATACTATTAAAATATGTGTAAAATTGACATCTATATTTTTTCCTGGTCTTAAATTGAAAAAAATAAAAAAGGGAAATACTCTGGATCCTTCTTTTTGTCTTAGAGATGACATGATTTCAGATATTCATAGAATTGTCATGCCGTGTAGTGAGATAGGTGGCAGAGCTGTCCCTGGAGCATTTGAAAGAAAAATAATGCCTGGTCATTTAAGACTGGCTGGGATGCAGAGCTGAATTTTCTTTTTAGCAGTTTGCTCTTTGACTGATTGTTTGGGAGTATTAAGATGCTTAGGGGGTCTGTTTATCCTTTCTATTTTCTATTGTAAAACAGAGATGAAAATTGGGGCCATCACTTACTAATGTCAGCGAAATCTGAGGCTGCAATCCTTTTGATCTTGTTGAAGCGAGCATAGAGATACGCGGTCTCCTTGGGCAGGGGCGGCACGGCCTCGATGTCGATCTCCTCGCAGTACACGGAGCCGCTCAGGCACACGCACAGCAAACAAGTGGGCAGGTCTGCCAGCAAGGGTTGAGCACAGTTACAGTTTAGCAACTCACTAAAGCTTGCTTACTCAGAATACTTTTGTCGAGTGTCTTTTAAGATTTTCCATTGGTAGGTTTTTAAAAAAATCTATTTGCATCAAGTTCTGAGAAGATTTAATGTTCTCAACTATTTGGGGTTTTTTGTTTCATTGTGTGTAATTTCCCTGTGTATAATGTCTGTTCTTACCTGAGCATGTGAAATGCTACTAATCGGCCTGAATTCAGTTTAAATCTTTAGTTGTCTAAGAGTATGGTGAATGTGACAACTGCAAGTTTGTGACCATGTTAGATATCACATTTGTAACCAATCCCCCAAGGAGAAACACCTGGCAGTGCAGGGATTTGGTACTGTAAGTGCATTGGAGTATTTCTGGTAGGTCACACAATATCCTGTGTTATTCCTAGCTACTATTTTGCCTAAATCTCTTGATAAAATCTCCAGCAATTATATTTATATATTATATATGGTTTAGATTAGACATGAAAGGTTGGCTCATTCCATCACCCTGTCACAGACAGGGCCATCTTCTACCAGACCAGGTTGCTCAGAGTCCTGTGGACTGTCTCTATTAGTTTTATACTGAGATTTCTACAGCTGTTGTTTTAAGCAGAGAGAGAAACTCTTTGTAATGTAGTTTGAGACCTTTGTGGCTTGTCCTGTTCCTCCTGGACAGTAGTAAAGTATTACTAACTTCTGCTTTGCTCTAATCTTTTCTACCAGCAATATTCAAATACATATAATGAATGTGGCTTTGAATCCAATTTCATCACTGCTGTGTCTTGTGCTGTGTTTTCAATATTTTGAGAGTTTTGGTTGGCTTCCACCCTGGAGTGAATGCAGTGCAGACAGCAGGGTCATTCCATGGGGTAGTTGTCACTACACAGCAAAACATGACCTTCTACAACCAGTGAGGAGTTACAAAAGCAGCTGGACTATACTGGGAAGCCAACCCAGTACATGGAACAGCAATTCTTTTTCTTACAGCAGCACTGCAGAGAACAGCATGAAGATTTTTGAGGTTTAGCTTTGTGAATGTCATCATTTTTAGGCTGCAGAATTCTGTGCCATTTGGTCGCTGTTTTTCTTTTTTTAAATTTAGTGTCTTGTTTTCATATGTTTGTGTAGGAAATGGAAAATGTCAAGCGATGTTGTCACTGTTAAAAAGGCAATAGTTTTTATGCTTGTCTGTCTGGAAGCTCTGATGTTCTTGGAGACGTGCTCAGCTTTTGATGGGGGCCTGTTGACAGGTGCTGTTTGGCAATAATTAACCTTGAATTAGCACCTTGGTGGAGATTGATAGTCCATTGGTCTTGCTGAATCATCAGTTGTTTTCAAAAGTTTAGATCACAGACACACAAAATAAGTGTCTTTTTCTCACTGTTCTATTTGGCAGAGAAAATTTGTCCTTTTCAGGTGTAGAGAGCAATGGGGCTTGTTAGGAGAAATCTGGATAATGTACCCAGAGCCTGTAGGCAGCTTTGGAAAGTGAAGAATGTTCCTGATATATTTTAAACATGGACCTCCCTGATTATCAGATGGAAACTTTGAGAATAGCCAATTGTTCAAATAAATCTGTTGTATTAATTTAAGCACATCGTATTTCATCATCACTTGGTTAAACTGTGGAACTTACTGGGGGATGTATTTTGTTTTTCTTCGTTGTCTTGTCTAACTTATTTAACTTGGGTACATCTCAATGGCAAATATGACTGGGCAAGTCTGTGGAGATGCTTACAAGCTGTGCTTTGTGTATTCAGAGTTTACCTGAGGATCCAGTAAATTTTTCAGCCTGCTCCATCAGAAGTTAAAAGGTTTTCCACAGGGGATATGAAATATATTCAAAAATAAAAAGATTAATTCTGTTAATTTAAAGCCTTTGTCATCCTTTACACATTAGATTTGTATATTAAAATATATTCTTTTGGCTATCTTAGACATCACAATATTCATATCAGTTAACTTACTGGTGTCCTTTGTTGGTGGGACATCGAGTTGGTTGTCATCGTTTTGCAGCACTAGGGAAGTGTCAAGAGAAACGTTTGTTCCATCCTTTGTGAGAGAACAATTGTTATTTTAAAACACAAACAGCAGACAAAAAGCCACAGAGCATTACAAGGATCTGAAATGACATCTTTTAAAGTGAGCTTCCTACAATATACCTCCTTATAGCGTTTAATTCTTAAAATTCTCTTACAGGTTGGATGACTGATGTGATGTATTGTCACTTTTACACATGAACTATTCGCTTTGAAAGGCAAGAAGGGAAGGTGCTGCCAGTGCTCTTTAGAAAACTCAGGTTCTTCAGGAAAGGACAGTAGACACAAAATAGAAATAGAAAATATAGTCTATATGGGGGGAAGGAATATGTAAGTGGTGGGTATTTAGAAACAGTAGAGGTTTGAAGATCAAGATTTTGCATGTAATGCAAAATTCAATACGATTCTTGTAAGTTGTATTTTGTTGTTGTTTTACCCAAATAATCTCAGTAAAATGACTGAGGTGTCCTTGCATTTAAAGCTATTCAGAATTCCTCTTGGAGATAGTCATTGCATCTTTTCAATTGCAGGACAACTTAGTTTATAAACACATTCCTTGCAGGTATTGGCTGAAATTGAGTGATTTGTTTCATGATCTGCATATAACTCTGTTTGAAGGCGTGGGCTGCTAACAGAAAGGGCCTCTTGTGATGCAGGGAACAGTAGTCAGGTTTTCATTGGATACTGGAGGAATTTTAGAGAATTACCCATTATTACTGTATTTACAGTATAGATACAGTGGCTTATACTGTGATTTGCATGCATTAAAGTTAAGGGGATTTCAGTTTGACTGTGGTAGTTGGTTTTGGCTTGCATCATTCATTTGGGTTTGGGGTTTTTTGTGGGGAATGTTTGTAGGACAGAACAAGGCAATATGTTTTTGGTATGCCTGGCTATTGGAAACATGCAAGAAAGAACATTGTGAGATGTGGAAGATGTTTTGCTTTAAACATGCTTAAGGATCAGGCCCTGGCAGGAGCAAAGCGCTGTGTTGGAGAGCTGCTTGCACACGGGGAATGCTGGCAAATGAACCCCTTTTAGTTTTCTTAATCCCCCCACTTTTCCTTCCTTCAGGCACACAGGTGGTTCATCTGCAAGTGCAGTCTGCAGGTAAGAGCTCTCAGCTCCTTCTGATACTGTGTTTTATTTGGTATTTATTCGCTTCCATATACTTTACTGTGGGAATTTTTTTATTCTGCAAAACAAGCCACTCAAGCTTGACATAAAGCCTGAGAAACAAATATCTTGGCCAGCCTCTGTCATTTTGACCCCTTTTTAGCCTATGAATCATCTGTCCCTTGGCTCTTCCCTGCATCTGCCTCTCCAGGCTCTGGCTCTGGTTTGGGCTAGCTTGGTTTGTCCTAGTGAAATTTTAGGTTCTCAGTTAGGAAGTTTTAGGTGCTCAGTAGGATTTTGGCAGCAGTTTGGCTGTTCTGGTTGGAGAGAGGCTAGGGGGTGTCAGCTCACCAGCTACATTCCAGTAAACAGCAAATCTCACAGAAGCTTTCTGCAGGAGTTAGCTCACAAAGATAGGCTGATGAGGCACATGAAGACTTGGACCTTGAGGTATTTGTGCCAGTAGAGGCTTCTGAGTGCATGGACTGCTCATGGAACAAGTGCATTAGTATGGCTGCAGCTGGTTTGGCTCCTGAGGGATGTTTAATGTTTGCTGGCACAGCTTATCTGTCCCAGGTAAAGATTTCTAGCACAGTCTCCTACTTGAGCCATCAAAGTAGTCTTTGATGGGACTTCTTAGCAGAATGCTATGTATTCCTAATCTCTGCCAGTGGGAAATGTCACAAAAATTAAAACTGGTAATTTGCAGAATACCATTAAATTCCTGAAATTAAAAAGTTTTTGCTGGTCAGCCATAAAATTTCCTAACTATATGGAGTATCAGTGCAGAAGATTGTTTGGATTATAACCACAAGTTCATTACTTGCATATGTCAGGAATGCACTGAAGGAAAATTGGCCTTCTCACATACTTAAATGCCACCTGCCTCTTGCACTTTACTGCACAGACACATTAACACTTCACATCTAAATACTCCAATCATCTTCAAATTTCTGCAAAATAATTTTTTCATCTCATAACACAAAGGTCTGGTAGTTTATATTCAATGAAATGACTTACTCCAGATGTGAGACAGCATCTAATTGACTGGTTCTGTTCTCTTGTGAAAGTTAAGATTTTGCATTTTAAATTGCTGAAATTTTATTCAGGTCTGGTGTGGCTGTGGTTTCAAATCATAGTAATAAATTTCTTCTGATGTTTTTACTAAAAAGTCTTTTTTTCTAACTGTCTGTTCCAGCTTACAGTAAGGAGTTAAATTTGTATGCAAGATAGATTCCTGACTGGGCATGATTGAGGAAACATTTGGCATGCATTTCAGCTCCAGTTAACACTTGGACTATTCGGGGAGTAAAATTGGTGCAATAAATGAATAGAAGATCTGGTTGTGCACCCCATGATTTAAATTGGGAACACTGACACTTGTGTCAATGTAGTTGTTGCACATAAGGATCTGATTTATTATTTTGTAATGAAAACATGTCAGTGGAGAACTGACCTGATGGAAATAATGACCGACTGCATTTCTAGAATTATCCTGAGCAGAACTGTTGGCCTTTGGAAACCCTCCAACTTATAGCAGTGCCGGGAGGACTTTGTCTGTGGCACATCTCTTGGCACCATTTCCATGTAGGTACACTCCTTATTCCTTTACTGAAGCAGCAGCAATCTTCTGCAAGCCACTTATTAATAAGTGTCATCTGATGCTGTGCCTAGCTGGTTAAAGTTGACAGGTTTAGTATTTTTTAAAAACTTACTTCTGAGTGGATAGTCACTGATTATTTAAGAGTCATTTATATATTCCCTTTTTCATGGGTTTATGAAAACATGTTATTTCATCACTGTGGCAGATGTCGTATTTAAAAATACCTTAGACATTTTTTTTGCTTTAAGTATGTAGCTGTTTGTTTTAGTCAACAGTGGAAAGCTGTAATTTAAGTAGAATTGGGACATCTTAGAAAGGTATGCAAAAGTGATTTTTCTGTATTTGGACTGCAATTTCAATTTTTTTACATACTATCTTTTGCTGGTTTATTTTTCTTGCTTATCAGACTAAGTTATTTTAACCAGTGCAGTTAATATTAATGAAATCCTCCTTTAGTTTTTCATACTGGGCTGTTACCATTTGGTTTGGATCTGTGGTATTTTCCTTGGAAACCACTCTTGGGTCAGTTGCTGCTGTTTTTTCTCCCTGATCAGTGTGGTATGTCCTTCTCTATTAGTGTGTACTGATTAGGTCTCAGTGGGGGTGTGAGGTTTGTAACTGCCCTGGCAGCTGAGGTGGTGGCACTTCATTTAATTCTCCCCTGGCTTTGTATCTTCTGCTTTCATACTGAAATTCAGTGGCAGGAATGTGGAGCACCCAACAAAAATACTCTGTTCAGAGACGCTGGTGAGTGCACTGAGATGTAGTAGATATTCTCTTTATTAAGACTCTAAGTGTGTTCATTTGCAAGTCACTCCTCCAGCAGTGGACATTCTATAGAAGTTTGGGACTGCTGAGCTGTAAAAACCCAAACCACCCACCCCTGAAAAACCGAGGCACGAAACTTGATCATTTGGCAAGTCAAAAGAGGAACTGTGGTTTATACTGGCAAGTTATGTTCAATAAAAAGGGGGTTCCCAATTATTACTTTGATAGTAAGAAAAAAAATCACCTTCTTTGTTTTTAAGCAGACTCGCTGAGTTAATACAACATAGTTCAAACTGTTGAGCTAGTAGTTAATATGTCCTGTTCTTGAAACTCTTATGGTTGCAGGCAGATAAGAACAGCAGAGTTAAAATGATGCTTTAGCCTTATTTGTGCAAGCCTGCCTTCTGTGGCTTACTCAGACTGTTGCAAGGGTAATAGTTTTGTGGTTTTAGTTTGAGTGATTTTCCCTATGTCTGAAACTATTGTATGCTTCCTTGTTATTTTAGGACTTTTCCATAAAACTCACATGCACAGAACACCTTTTTCACATAATGCTTATTTTAGTTAAAAAATATTGAAAAGAAAATATAAATAAAATACCTTTCTTATATCCTTGGATTGCATTTCATAATCTTGTGTCAGGCTTCCCATGGAAACATCTGTATCATAGTCATAAAACTGGAGTGATTCTTGCTGTAGAGGTGGTGCTGGATTTACCAAAGGTACAAACACAAACAAAAAAAAAGTAGCCTGCAAAGTCTCCATTCTTGCCCAGAACAATGTGAGTAGCTTTCAGTGAGCTGGTGGAGGTCTGCTCGTGCCTGGACTCTGGAGAACACTTTCTTTGGGACTGGAAATGAAAATGCAATTCGTCAAAACAATATTTAAAGCCTAGAGGACTTGTTGGCAGTAGTTTCTAACACATAAGGAATATGGAACAACTTTTAACTCTTGATATCCTTTAATTAGACTCTAACTTTATAAAACCTGTTCTTAACATGTGAAGAAACTGGGAAATAATAAACTTTTTCCAACTAATAAGGAAAATATTCTCTTAATTGTATTTGCTTGCTTCACAGTTTATTTTTAAAGCAAGATGATTTTGTTAATATTAAATATCTGGCATATATGTAGATGAACTAATTAAAATATGTGAAGTTCAAATGCATTTTCCTTTATTGTCAAAATAGGGATTTTCAAACCTAAATGCTCTGTAACAACAGCCTCTCATCTTTTACTTTACATTTGAGACTAAACAAGAGAAGATAACTTAATACCCTCAGAATATTATACAGGTTGGGCACAGGCAGGAAAGGGGAAGAGGCTGCAAACATGATCTTTGAAACATTACATAAAAGCATGCAATATTTTAGAAAACAAATCTTTGCACAGCATTTTCCTCTTCTTTACTGTAGTTTTATTTAAACTCTAAGTTAATCTACTTTCAGGAAAAAAGTCTACCTACCTTTTTAGCAGATACCAAGCTCTTCACTGCAAAACCAGATCTCCTTATCTCTAGTTCCTCTTTTGTCAATGTACTTCAGGTTCAAGTTATGCATTACATCCAAATTGTTGAAATGAATACTCTCTCAAAGTTTGACAGTCTGAAGAATGCTTTCCATGGGGTAAAAACGCTTTGCCAGCATTCTCTCCCAGGGTGAGAGGTAATATCCTGGAGCAGGGGGTTGTACTTTGCATAACATTTGCAAATGCTAAGCCTCTGTAGCTCATCCTACTTTTGGTGATTCTTATTAAAATGGCAGCTTTCTGCTTTGTGGTGATTTGCTCTTTATATTTGCTAAGG
The DNA here is from genome assembly GCA_013398615.1 of Brachypodius melanocephalos. Taxonomy (NCBI): domain Eukaryota; kingdom Metazoa; phylum Chordata; class Aves; order Passeriformes; family Pycnonotidae; genus Brachypodius; species Brachypodius melanocephalos. Next base: position 2,849,860 of record VZSR01000223.1, read on the forward strand.
CTTTTTCAGTAAATCAAGTATTAATTGTACAAACTGGAGGTCTCTAATAAGGCATGTGTTATCCATTTTGTGAAATGCTTCAGCCTAGAGACAAAGCAGCTGCTTTCTGAGACAGAGGTAGAGCCAAAACACACGCCTGCTGTATTAGTCACATTTTGTGAATAGTAAAATGTTTTATTGCAGGTTGTGTGTGTTCAGAGAAGTTTCACCTACCTATGAAATGGAAACTTTTCAGTCTGAAGAGTTCTGGAAAAATACTGTTTGGAATTTCTTGTGTTTACATTGAGATTTTTAGACAATCATTGTCTAAATGCCTCATTAATTGACTTATTAGAGAATTTATTGAAAAATGGGTTTCACAAATTATACTTGCTTTGAATAAAGTTCTGTTTCAGTCTATAGATAACTCAGTGAAAGCTGCCCAGGTGTAGAATTTCCATCTGAACTATGAGCAGCAGTTTTCTGGATTTGTGATGCATTTCTTCCTCCCCCATCCTTTTCCTCATTATGAAATTTTGGCAGTCAGCACAAATGGGAGACAGATGATCAACTTTGAAAGTTTGTAGAGTAGCTTTCTCAAGTCTTTAAAAAGTATGTAGCAATAAAATCTAGTGGGAATGTATCCAGATGTACATTTCTCTTTTATTGTCATACCTTTTTCCTTTTCTTTTTTCTAGAGTAATACTAGTGATAAACTGTGGACCTTTTGGTTAAGTTTGCTTTTAAATGCTGCCTTGTCTAGCAGCCAAATGTCTGTAGGAAATCTGCAGAGTGACTACAGCCAGTTGCTATATACAATCCTTTTGGGTTTATACTACCAGTTTCTGAACGCGTTTGGATTTTATAAAAACGTTTCTAGCTTAGTTCATATGCAAATTTAATAATGTGATAGTTTGGACTTGAAGCTTGCTGTAGGATAATGGTGTGATGATAAAATGGGGATGTGAAAGAAAGAGGCTCAGTAATAACAGAGATTGGGCCCTGAATCCCATTGGATGCTGCTCTGCTGAAACAGTGAGGACACCAGGAGTTAGGAAGTGGTGAATTGCAGTGTCAGTACCATCTCAGCATCCCTCCTGCCTTTGTGCATTTCTGGGAAGTAATGACACAGCTCTGCTTTGTACTTTCCCTTTCCAGCTGCCACCCCTCTATCAAACATCCACCTTAGGATTTCCTCTGTCTCTGGGGCATCCAAATGTTTCCAGTGCTTCAATGTAATCAATGGATAACTATTCTAAGGGGAAAAAAAAAACTAGTGAGTATTGAAGCTGAAAGCAAGATATAAAATATTAAATATATTTGTTGTAGTCTTCTGATAATTTATTTTGTAAGTACCGAAATCCTGGATTTCACAGCTATGTAGAATGTCTTCGGAAAAGCTTTGGATTTTCCTTACTTAGGACAACTTTAAAAAATGAGAGAAAACTACTAGATAAATGAGGCCTTGAAAATGTAGCAAGTCTTCATTCAAGAAAACACTTGTTTGTTTTGATGTGCAAGAGGAGAAGAGGGTCTGAGTTTTTAGACAACTTCAAGAACAGCTTCTGCACAAAACATGAAAAGTCTGTGTTCATCAGGGTCACAAGATTTCAGTTGTGAGCTTATCAAAAAAACGTTGTTGTGTGTGTACTCACTGCAATAGAGGCACCTCGCAGAAGATCATGAATACTTCTTACAAATACAGTCAAAGAGGGAGATGTTCAGTAGTTTATTAGTGTGATGTGATCAAGGAGTAGCTTACAGTGTCAAATAAAGTAGTAACCTTGTCCCATTGTTTGTCTGCATTGTCGTGAAAGAAGAAAATATATCAGCGAATAATGTCAGGTAAAACCAGTTTTTATCTGAACATGTACCAGATGCTCAGATCAGCACAAAGATGGGGATGATATGAATAGCTGCAAACAAGGAAGGGGGAGTATTGCTTCCTTTGACTGCTTTATTCCTGCTCAGAGTGACTAGAAATAACCACAATATCCAGATCATGTGAGATGAAAAATGTGGTTCATATGCATTGGCAGTAGGGGAGCTGACAGGAAATACCCTGGCAAGCAGGGAGTGCTTTCTAGGCACTGTTAGTGCTCAGAAATTGGATGTATAAGTGTCTGGTGCTTGGATCCTGCTTACAAGGATTGACTTACTTGGAAGGTGGTTTCTTTTCTGCAAACCTACGCCTGCTGTGTTAACTCCTTGAGCTCCAGTTTTTGAAGAGGGCCTTGATAATGTGTTCATGGTGTGTTTTTTGATTTCCCCATGATAGCTCATTTGCACTAACTGATTTCCCCACAAAATACTTTCAGCTGGCCTGTTAGGCATTTTAAAAGGTTAGTTTTCCTGATTTTGTTGACATGGAATCATGGCTTAAATTTGAACAGCAGTCATTTCCCTGTATTTTTGTAAGGATATAAAGTGTAGCTGAACCTCTGTCTCTTGTAGTGGATAGAGCTCAAGCCAGATTATTGGGATTGGATTCTGGTCTCTGGGATTCTGCTGTCAAAACACTTAGCTCTGGGTGAAAAGAGTTGCACACAGAGTAGGTGTCAAATTTGTTGCCCAGGATTGTCTTCTGTCATGTCAGACAACAAAGAATAAAGAGGTTTTAGGAGAGAAAAAGTGAGAAGCTGGATGGGCGTGAATGACAGAGGTAGGAAAACACAGGAGAGCAAGACAGAAATGAGGGGAACTATCCAAACTATTCATGTTGCTGACTAAATCTTCAGCATCTGGGGAAGAATCTAGTAGTTTATATGTCAATATAGAGGGGACTAGACTTTTTTTTAACAGGGGCAGGGGCTGACACTGCCTATATAAAGACTTGTGGTTGTACAACAGGAGCCAGAACACTGGAAAAAGAAAAATGGAGAGGAAAAAAGGTAGGGCCTTACTTCTGGGGTGCAGGGGTTAATCAGGCTGTGAGAGTCCCATAAGGTTGCTATCAAGATATTCCTTGTGAAATAAACCAAAGATGTGATGCTTTTTAACCATTCAGGTTTGCTCTATATTTAGACAGAGAAAGCATATTTTGCAGCTGCCTAGAGACCTTGGCTTTCACCTTGTATCATAGTCTCCAAAGGATGATATTGGCAACTTTTGTAGTTTCTGAGTTTTACTGTTTATAAGTGTTCTTGGAAAAAAGTACTGTGGATTATTGTTCAGCTGACCTGTGCTTATGGTGGGTGCTGGGAATCACTTACATAGAATACTCAAAGTCAGTGTCTTGTTTTGGCCAGACATGTGTGTGGAGCAGAATGAGATGAGGACAAATTAGGAAAGCTTTTAATGATTCCTGGCCATTCACAGACCTGGGCACAATGCTGGATGTTCTTTTGTGTGTGATATTTCTGCTTCATTGGGAAGGTAGCATGTTGGAGGTTCCTTAGCATAACTTTTGTGTGGAGTGTGATTGAAACACCTCACAAAGTTCACCAGCTGTTCTGGATTGGAGTCATTATAATAGAAGAAGGTTTTATAGAAGCAAAGACAGTTACTGTCCCAGCCTGATAACATGTACATAATAATTTGCAAGCACTGAGAGATTTACTGTTAAAGAGGGCAAAAGCATTGAGTGATGTTAGAACTGAACTTGGTGGTTCTATTTTTATCTTCTCCTTTTGTAACCTAAGAGAAATAACTTCTTGGAATGGTTCGCTACACAAGTTTTATTTTGTAAAACACAGGTCTTTTCTGCTTGATGTTTGTGTGGGATTAATTCTACTTTCTAGAACTACTTTTTTCTCTTGCCACTGCATAAATGTGCGGCATGAAACTTCTCAGACTCCTTCATTCCCTTCTGCTTTTTATTGAAGTCCTGATAGAGGGTGTAAAAGTAGTTTTAAGGCAGTTTAATGCCAGTAATGATGATGGGGTTGCATTTATTCTGGGAACTAAATCCTAGAGGGAGGAGAGAGCAATCTCCTGGTTTCTTCACTGGTTTGAGAACTGAAGGTGGTGCTTTGGAAGAGTCATTGTGTAAAGCAAAGTCAATTCCAGCTCAGCATCCTTGAGGGATGAAGGGGGGTTCAGAGGTAAATTATTAATTATTAAATGTAAAATAAATGTCATCATGTCCTAGAGAGAAAACGTAGAACATTCTTCAAGATTCAGAATCACTAAAGAAGTACCTGAAATGAAATAGTTATGCATAAACAGCTCCAGATTTTTATGAAAAGTTGCAACTATTTCCAAGGCTCAGTGAACTAAATTAATTTAGGTCACTCTTAGGGCCACCAGCTGCAAAATGGAGACAGCTGAAAAATGACCTAGTGATTGTATGAACATTCTTCCATATGTTTCTGATTTATAATCAGAATGTTTTGAGGCTGAAGACATTACCTTTATTTCTTGCATTTCTGGAAAAGAAAAGCTCCTTTTATCAGTTACTGTGTTATAAATGAATAAAGCACATTGCAAAAATCATGCACAATATTAAACAGAAATCAAACTATGGTTAACAAATACAAATGATAATGAGAGTAACCGTGCTGACTTTTTACCCAGACCCCTCTGTCAAACATATGTTCTCTTGAACTTTGCTATGTGACATCAGTTACATCCTGAAACAAAAGCCAACCTACTGAAATTTATTACAATTTCTTAGAATTCCTTCCAGAATTGGCATTACTTCCTTACGACAATACCATTATTTGTTGAGAGCTGTTACTGTGTCCACAGGGACATTTGAGTCAGGGCTCCAAGAATCATTGGCCTTATCCATATTTTCCTTCAGTGTTCCAGGCATCTGTTCCTTGTGTTGTTAATAGCATCTGCTTTACACCGTGTTCATGGCTCATCTTTACATTTATCTCTTTTCCTTGGATTGTACTTTTAGGATAGGGGAAGGTTGATTTTTTTTTTTTCTCTCTGTAGATGATGAATTAATGCAATGAGTTACAAGATTGTGCTTTTATTTATTTTCCCTTTAAATTAATTAGGGTACTAGAAATAGAAATTTTGGGCAAAATAGTTAAAAACATTAAAAATGTTTGTATTTGTGGAATTCCATAAGTAGCTATAGTGTGTTCACAAATTGTTCATAATCTTGCGGTAGTACTGGAAAATGATTGTGAAATCTCTTCAGTGTGTATTTTTTTGGTTAAAAATATAGTATGCTCCCCTTTCCTGCTTTTCAGGTAGGAAATGCCTATGCTTATAGCTCACAACAATCAGGTTGGGCAACAAAAGGAAATGGATCTGTATTGTAAAAGTGGTATGTCAATATGTTACAGTCAGAAAATGTGAACTGTAAAACATCTGTTTTCTCTAAAGGAGCTTCTGTCCTCAGCCACATAACTTTCATTATCAGAGTACTGAAGCAAAGTGTAAAAAATATTTATCAGGAAAAAGCAAAATAAATTCCCTCTTTTTTGGACTAAAGGAAGAAATATAGAAAATTGTATTAAACTACTGTGATTTCTCTTTCTTTTGATTTTTATAATAATTTCTTATGGCTGGTACTTTACCTGCCTTGCTCATGGAGATGCAGAGTTAAAACCCTGATCAAGCCTCATTTCTATATTTTCTGACTGTGCTGGAAACAAACTTAGTAAGCTATTTGATTGTTACATTTTGCTGTTACTGATGAAATAAACAGCATGTTTCGTTTTTAGTTTAGGAACCTATTTCCTCCTTTAAAAACACTGGATTATAATCTGGAAGTAAGTACCAGAGCAAACATGAAGCAAGGGTGTTTTACACTGTACCAAGACAGTGGTAGTGGGGAGCACGTTACTATGGTTCAGGGTAGTGAGAACATGACAGTGGGTGTGGAATTAATAATAAAAGTTACAATATCCTGTGTCCAGCAGTGCCCATGAACAGATGCTTTGAGAAGACTGAGAATAGGACAATCACATGATCCTTGTCTCTATCCTTTCTTCAAATGTTCTTCCATTCTCCAGCTATTTTCACCTCAGCACTTTTGTACCTACTGAGTTTTGTTTAGCAGCCTTTGATGGATCTCTTCCAAGGAACACAATTACTGTTCCTGTCTTTTCTCACCACCATGTCTAAAATTGCTGCTGCATCCCCTGTGTCCTCGGGTACAGGGGACACATGAACATCATTCCATGGCTCCTTCCATTGTACTGGAGCAGTCAGTCCCAGACCCTTGCTGTCAATGCAACTTTTTGTGGGTATCTTTTGTATCCCCCCTCAGGCATTTCTTTGCTGAGCCCTAGTGCATTCCATTGTGTTGATACAGTAGCCGTTTCTTACCTTGCTCTAATCCTTTTCCAATCATGCCCTATGTAATTATACAGCTACCTGAGGCTTTGCAAATCAATACTGCATTTAATGTCTGGGTAAGCCACAGATTTATGGCAGTGTCTTGATGTCTCTGGTTTTCCATTTGTCTCTAGTTACTCTCTGCATTTGATTTTCCTTTTTATGGCTCCTGGGTGCTGAGCCAGTGTTTTCACTGAACACACCTATTGCTACTGAAGCACTCCTGAGTCTTGCTCCTGAGTGATGTTGGTGAGGTCATCCTTCATTAGTTTTAATGTGGAACTGAGATCATCATTTCCATGGACATCACTTCTCATTTAACACTGAGCTCCATTGGTGGTTTTAGCCTCCTGAGGACTTTTGCAGCCCTTCTTCAGCAGCACTTAGCAGTCATTGTTGGCATCTCACTGCTCAGCCTGGTTTGTCTATCTCTTGCTAACATTTTAAATGGAATAAATTCCAGCACAGGCCCTTTGCAAAGTTCCCACCAGTGGGATCCCCTCCACAATAAGAACATTTATTCTTAAGCTGTTTCTTATATTTTATTTCATTTTTGTTTGTGATGTTGCCTTTTAATCTGTGGCAACTTAATTTTGTTAAAAACCTTTAGGAATTTTTGTAGGCTGTTTGGACCAGGTGCTCCCTTTTCCACATCCTTCATGATTCCCTCAGAGAACTCCAAGATATTTGCAAGGCTAAAACATCACGACTTTTACAAATGGCATCCCCTGTGTTACCAGAGCAAGTTGCACTCAGCTAGATATCCATTAATCCAGTACTTTATTATAAATTCTAATTTCTCTAAGGCTACCGAGTCTTTGGTTCCCTGTCCACTGTAAAAGCCTTTCTGGAATAAGTGTCCTATGTGCTACAGATGATATTCTAATATTAATTGAAAAAAAAAAAGTGAATTATAATAGTTCTGCTTGTAATACAAATTTCATGTTCCATCTGAATGAGTCAAGTGTAATAAGACAGCTCTGTAGTTTTCAATGATTTCCAGTTTGACGTTGAGAAATGCATGTAACTTCAATATTTTGACTTCTACTTTAAAACTAAAACTAAGCTTTGTTCATAAATGTCTTTTAAAAGCAGAAAGTTTTTTCATGAAAGATACAGTATCATACTATTGCAGGATAGTGTTCTTCTATTTTTAAAGCTGAACGAGCCTTTCAAAAAAGCCTCTTATTTTAGATTTGCATTTTGTGGACCATTCACTTAAAATCTGAAATAGTTGAAATGTTCCCAAAGGTTAATATACTACATGTATATATTAATAAAGCAATAAAGTTATAGATATATCTAAATTCTTGTATATACTGTCTATAAATGATATTGAGTACTTAAATGAAGGAATGAATACATGCATGTGTTCCTTATTCAGAAATTCAGAGGTTTGAGGGTGATAAGCATTAATAATTTTTTTTAAAATAAGCAGACAAATTCTGTAGTGCTGTGAATTTGTGGGGTGACCATAAAAAAGTTTGCTATGAATATTGGATCTCTTCAGAATGCAGATAAGAAAAAGGGGGAGGAGAGAGAGCAGATTTCTTGAGTTAGTTGGCTGAAGACCCACAAATTAATAATAATAGAAAAAATTTTGTACCCACAAATTCTCACAACCAGTTGTCCTTAAAACTATATATATTCTTATAGTTTATATTCATATCTCTACAATAAATCTTTCTCTTAAAAAGAAGTAATTAAGTATTTTAATTTTCTTAATATTTCAGTTGATACATCAGAAACCACAAATATGAAGATGAGCCTAAAAATAATTGAAATTCTAAGAGAAAAATGAAACCTGCCTAACTTCTCAAATGCTATAGAAATCTGATTACATTGTACTTTCTGTAGGACAACTAAAAAGACTACATAAAATAATGCAAAGTTGGTAGTATGATGTGTAGATCTATCACTTGCAAATATGTAATTTTGCTGTTGAAAACAGGGATTTTTTTTCCTTGCAGCTAGTAAAGCTCTATCAGGGAAAAAAGTGCTGAAAAATAAAGAAGTGATTTTAAAAAGGCAATAAAGTGCTCTATAGTGCTATCTTCCCCTGTAGTTATCTGGATCTGTTTCTAGGCATAAGATAAAACAAAAATTTGCATAGCTCAAAGCTTTCTTCAGGTTACTTAAAGCAATGTTGATTCTACTTTGAAGCAGAATACAGCTAATTGGTATTAGCTGTGCAGAGGGATAGTCTAAATTAATAGTTAAAAAACCCTGCAAGGCTTTTCTTTGTTCCTGTTCTACTTGGTGAATAATTCTAAATGCAAAGATTACATTACATTTCTATGTGTTTTCTAAAATAACAAGGGCTGAAGCATAGAGCAAATATAAATGCTAAATGGTTCAGTTGTGTTAATGCACATGCTTTTCTCTAGAACCCAGCAGCTTGGAGAAAGATTGTTCATTGCATGTGTTAGTAATAAGCTGAGATCTCCTTTGAAAGATTGTGAGAGTTAAAGGACAGCCACAGAAGTGAATATTACAATACAGCTTGTCAGGATATTTGAAACATAAAATGGGGAAGGTTTGAAGCTTCATATTTGTAATGTCCTCATCCAATTAGAAATTGGAAGAAGACATATCTGTATTTCTGGGAGATGCAGAGGAACCTTGTGTGGAAGTGTTTTGTTATCTCAGTCTCTTGTCCTTTTCTCTGGTGCATCTCTGCTTCTGCTGTCAGCAGTAGGAGTAGAGCTGGGTGGATTTTTGGCCTTCATCGCTTGTTCCTATTGACTGATGACACTGATTTGCGTTTTAGTCATTTTGCAATTGGATCACTTTAGAACAGAGAAGCTTTTCAGGTCAATTTTCTTTCACTTCAGCTGCTCATCCAAAGGTGAGCCCATCATGAACCTAGGTTATCTTTATCTAATGCTCAGGTGAATGCTCTTTGTTCCTAATATTGTGTTTACTACACCAATAACAGGACATTTACCTACTTTAAATTCTATCTCCACTTTATAGATGCATCTCGAATATCCCAAACTGCTCACTTGCTCTAAGATAGCTATGAATAACCCAGACTAATGAAAAGTTTCCATATATACTTAGGAACAATGATTACTTCAGTGATAGTAAGGAGGAAAATAGGTGTCTTCTGCTTCATGATCTTCTTCGGTTTCTTGATTGAGTGTTTCGTGATTGTCTTCTGCTTCCTGGAACTCCTCTGGTGTTAGAAACCTCCGAAACACAGGTGTTCTGAGCTGAGATGGCCTGCTGCCAGTGACATTTTGCTCTCCATAGTAAATGGTTCTGATGAGAGGGAAGCAGAAGAAGGCGTAGGTGCTGATGGGGCTGGTGAGCTTGTTCTGGTCCACCCGGATGTAGGTTAACTGCTTGATGTTCAGTGGGTCCAGAGTTGGACACATCACAGTAACATTGATGTCTGTAAGAGAGTGAAAAATACTAATTAAAATGCAGGAAGTGATTATGTTTTAGATGTATTGCAAAAGTGAAACTTAGGTTTTGAAATTTAAAATGGAAAATGCTTTTATGGTGCACTGTAATAGAAACCTTCTTGATGTTTTAAATCAGTTTTGTAAATGGCAATAGTACCAGTTTGGGGGCTTGCAAAGTATAAGGTTTGCAAGGAATTTGTAATTACTGTTTTATGTGAATGAAATATTTTCATAATTCCTTTTCTCTGTAAGTTTTTATTAGTTGCCAAATCAGAAGAAATTTTCAAAAATATTTTAGCTGTTACATGAAAAATGGGTATTAACTTTTACACAGAGCTGTGAATTAGAGGAAAGCTTCAAAAATTAAATCCTCTCTATTTCAAATTGATCTCAAATGACTGAGAATGTGTTTATATTGCATCCCAAAGAATACAGGATAATATTCTCCCCACACTCCTCCCACGACCAATACCAAAATCCACTAAGTTTATTGCTTTTTATGAAGTTTAACCATCAACCTACTTTCAATTTCATTGTCTTCAATGTACAAATGCTGCAAACTTCTTGGAATATAGAACACATGTTTTAATTTGTTATGTCCAAGATGAAGTTCTAGAAGATTGGGTAGATTAAAGGTGTTGTGTGGAATGTTCTGCAAGTTATTGTGGGACATTCTTAGAGCAATGATTTGGGGAAGTCTGTTGAAATAGTTTTCTGGAATATGAGAAATGGAGTTATTTTCAAGAGAAAGATGCTGAAGTGATGGTGGCAGGTCAGGAGGCATTGTCTGCAATTTGTTGTTGCATAAGTTGAGCTGCATTAGATTTTTCATGTTTGAAAAGGGTTTTTCTTTGAATACTGAGTCGTCAAGTAAGTTACTGCAAAGGTCAAGCATGGTCATGTTGGGCAATCCTTCCAATGCATTTCCAGGTAACTGGGAAATTTTATTGAAACCAAGGAGGAGTCTCTCAAGAGAGCTGGGCAGAGGGAATGGAAATTCCTCTAATTCATTATGTTGTAAATGAAGTTGCACTAAGTTTGAAAATTTGGCAAAAACACCATGGTCAATCATATGGAATTTAATCTTGTTGTAGCTGAGGTTAATTTCCCTTATGAAGGTTGCATTAGTGAATGGTCCTGCAGGCACAGCTTCAATGTTGTTGTTTTGCAGATAAAGTTGTTGGACATGATTGGGGATGTTTGGAATTGTCTTGAGTTTCCGGTGATCGCAGTACATGGATAAGGGAAAAGCTGGTGGACAAAAGCATTCCTTGGCACACTCAACTGGAAAAGGAAAATTAGGAACTTCAACTTGGGTGTTTGAGTTAAAATAATACGGAGGTTGATCTGGCTCCCCACCATATTCATCCTCAAAATCATAGTCTTCATACTGACAAGAGACCAAAGCAGCCCAGAGGAGCTGGAGGATCAATGGGTACCTCAGAATCCCCATATTTAAATGTATATGTTGTGACCTGTTGATGAGAAGAAACATTAAGTTTTAGATAGTTATGAAGTAAATAGCACAAAAGTTTTAAGAAGCATCAATATATAATGAAGTAAGTAGAATAATGCCTTTTTTTGGTGACACTGTCTGTGACATTACCTGAGTTTTGATCTGTACCTTCCACATAAAAAACATAAACAAATTTACTGTGCTTGAAGTAAACAGAGGTTTTCTGGTCTGACTTCAGACCACCTTTCCACCTGTGCTGTGCTTGGTACTGAACTGTACCATAACAGGATTTTTTCTATACAGAGAACATTGAAATAGATTACTTGCAAATATTGTATATTATATAAAATAGAAATTTTTGTGGCTTTGCGAATTGTATATTCTGTGGCATTTTGTGTTGCTTTTCAATTTTCTACAAGACATGACCAACTTAGTACTGTGTTAATGATAACATAATGTGATTTTTTTTGATTCTTTTAAAGCCGGTGCAATTCAACCATTGTGCACTGCACATGCTATAAAATCTTTAGTGGTAAGTTTTCTTTGTAGCCTTCTTCTGCTTCTGTAATCATATGTTCTTTATAGATGTGAAATAATTTACTTTCCAAATACCCTTCTGAGGTGAAATCCTGATCCTGTGAAAGGTAAATAATTTTGCAGGTCCAATTTCTGATGCTCAAAGCCAGTCTAATGTTTTTGAGTACTTTATGCAGTCAAAGGAGCCTTGTTATTTGGCAGAATGGGAGTCGTGAATCATGTCAGGCTGTTCAATTTCAGCAGCAATGAGTCAAAATGTTACATTGCAGATCAAACCACAGAAGTTATGGAAAAATTTAACAGACTTTGCTCAGTATAGTACAAGAATCCTGAAGCAGAGAGAGAAAAGCAGTTATTCTCCTTTTTTTCATATATGTTTCATATCCAATAGATTCTTTGTCAATATTTGTTTACTGAACACTATCAGTAACAAAGGAGATGAGACAAGTGGTCATTTCTGATGAATCCTAGTGGGAAATTACCTAATGCATGATGTATTCTATGAACTGAACAGGAAAGAGAGAATTCTAAGGAGAAAAGCGGTAACAAACTCTTGGAATTTGATACATCCTTATCATGCTGTGTGCCAGAGGCTGTGTGTGCCAGTGGCTGGGTGTCACCATGTGGCATTGTCTAACCTGCATATCTGACTTCACTTTGGAATGTAGTCAAGTTTCGTAACTGGTGAAAACCTTAAAACCAGGTTTGACTGGAGTTAGGAATGCCACTCCAGGCAGATCCATAGCAAAAGCAGGCACTCCATATCCCTGCAGATATCTGAGTTAATTAAGCAATTAACAGACACAGAGCAGCCTGGCACTGCAGAGCTGCATAAATGCACTGTGCTGGCTTGAGAAGCAATGCTCTGCTTCAGGAGGAACTGACTGGGTGTCACATTTCAGGCAGTATGTATCAGAATATATTCCAGTCAATCCTGTTGGTGTCTATCTAAAATCTGTTTCTGACTTCCGTGACTGCCTTCTGGATTTATGGAACAGATCCCACTCTGTCCCCCTTGCCTATTTCATGCCCTTTGTTTTCTTTTGATTCCTCCCTCTTCAGCTGCAGTCCAGAACTTGAGCTTTACCTTCTCTCAGCCCTTCTACTCCATGTCACAAAACTTTCAGTTAAAAATTTTTGTTCTTGGTGCCACAATTATCCTTAGAAACCAGGAGGGACAACTCAGGAATGTTTCTAACTTTGAGAAATAAGGCCTTGATCTACTTGCCATGTGGACAATGTGAAGAGAGCTCCCATCATGTCAGATGAAATGATAAATAAGAAGTAATATGTACAAAATTCTCCCACAGGTTTTATTCAGAGAGAGGAGCTGGTTTTGGGGGAGACATTTTGATACTTTGGCTGTAGCTGAGTATTTTACTGGGAGAACAGTAACTGTCCTGCCAAGCTTGCAAGGTTATGTCTCAAAGCACTGAGACACTGACACTTTTTCATAAAATATTTCTAGGAATTTACCTATCTTTAAAACACTCAGGTGAGGTGAAACTTGATAATGGGAAATGCAGATCAGATGTACACAATATGATAAAACACATAATTACCAAGTTGTAAAACAATACAAAATCTTAAGAGCTTGATTCTCTACCATCTTAATGAAGTCAAAGCTCAGTAACTATACCTGTAAGCAGTTTACTCACTGAAAGCTAAATATTATATAACATGCATGAATCATTCTTCACTGAAAAATAACACAATCAGTTCCTTTTATTCCTGCTTACCATGAAAACTTACTCTTTGGAAGTCTGAGAAGCTCAAGTTGTAGGGGGCAGCAAGTTCTTGTGCTGGTGAAATCATCTGAGACATAGCCTACCCCAGCTGGAGGAAGAAAAGGTCTGTCTAAGCCATATTTTGTGGTGAGGAGCCTTGTGGGAAGGCAACACAAAATAACAGCCTTGGCCCCTGTTCTGATTTGCCAGTAGAATTTAAAAAAACTGCTTTGTGCCACATCATCACTTGCTGTAGATGCTGTGTCATAAGGCTGTGAAGCAATTTCTCCTTTTGTTCAATATAATTGGCAGGATTCTTTCAGTTACCAACTCCCATTTAAAAAAAAGAGAATAAGGTTTCAGAAATGATTACAGAGGTTATTAGTTCATAGTGCGGGTTCAGCTGCAGTGATTCAGTTCTGCAAAGGGTTTGTCCTCTGAGGATGAAGTTAAGAAACAGCAAAAAAATTAACCTTTCCAAAACCAAGGGGAAGCATGTGCTCCTATAAACATCTTCCTTATTTTCCCCCCCACAATGTCTATGTCCTGTCTCCTTCCTGCAAAGGATTTGTTCTATACAGTGCTGGTGGTGTGGTGGTGTTAAGGTTCAATATTCAAAGTAACTTTCCAACATCTTTTTTTGCTAAGTTGTATAGAGAGAACATAAATCTTGTGAGAAGGGTAAATATGGCATGAAACATAAGCCATTTTACTCAAGAAAAATATTTATCTTAGGTTTTAAGAGGAATTAAAGAAAGAAGGTATAATTATCTGCCTTTAATGCTATGTTATACTTAAATTCCTGTGTTTTATTGATATTTATATACCTGTGATATTTCAAAAAAAATGGAAAAAATGGACAAACTTTTTTTGTGAAGTGGTTTAAGTGTATGATTTATTCAAATCATTTAATTGTGCTTTTGGCTTGCTTAAAGAATTACGTTATTTCAAAATCTATTCACAAGGAAGAATCTGGTTCTTAAAAATTCTTCTTAAAAAGCACCTTAGAAGTACCATCATTTTTTAAAAAAAATGCAATAGTAAGTTTCCTTTTTTTGTCTTTGAGCTTCATGAAGCTGATGATTTGCTCAACCTTTTCAAGTTTCCTCTCTAATATTGAGGACAAGAATATGTTTAAGAACATAAATCATACATAAATCTAACATTTGGGGTATAAAGAAAAGTGCCAGAAGTCATGACCAAGGTGATATTGTAGGAGTTGGCAATACTGGAAATCAACTGAAGCAGTCATCTATTTATGTAGGGAATGCAGAATACAAGGGAGAGGTTGAAAGAGAGAAATTAAAACTCCATAATCCTTGATTAATGATACCACAAATAGTTGAATAGCTACATGGTACCACTAAATCAAAATCAGTAATCCTTTTTTTTTTAATAAATAATAGAATACATACACAGTGAGAGATGAAAAAAGCCCCACTAAGTTTGTTCTGACCAGTTAGTAAAATGTGACTGGCTGCAACAAAGTTTGGGTATTTTTTAAGCAGAAGACAAAGAACATGGCACATATTTTTGGAAGCTTTTTTCTTCTAAGTAAAACATACATAAAACTACTTTATCTGAAGATAAAAATTAGAGTTCCAATTTCATACCTGATATTTTTCTATTGTTTTCTACTACTGATTGTGTCCCAAAGTCTCATAAGCTCTTAGGAGATCTAAAATCTCATGGTGAATTTCAAAATCCATGGTGGCAGGACAGAAAAGTCTGTTCTTTGAAAAATTGTGGTCAAGCTCTTGATTTGAAGCATATTGAGCTGCAGAGGCTGATGCAGCTCTGGCCATGGAACATACTAACACTCAGTTCCTGTTTTGTTGCAAGAGCTGTTTTGGAGACAGTCAAGTTTATACTTTGTGATCTTGGTCAAATTGTGTGGTTTGATCTTCATTTTCATTTGTGGTGTGCCAGGAATTTTCTTACAAGGCAGATAATGAGGGGATTAAATTTAGCATCCTTCATGTAAGACTTCTTATTTCAAAGGCTGTGAAAATTTATTGAATTTTCAGCATGTTTTGTTTTTCAGTTCTAAGAATGCTTTGGAAGGAGTAGTTTTTAATGTTGATTTGTGATTTTTTTTGTCATTTTATTTATGCAGTTGTGATACAAAGTGGGATATATGTCAAGCTAGAAGTCTGAGTTGGCTTCAAGCTGATTCATTTTCTTTATCTAAACTTGGATGGATCCTTTTCATCAAATAAAATCTTTGGAATTTCACCATCTGCATTAAGAGCATTCAATTTATGAGACTTGTCAGCTTTTTCAATTTTGTTTCTGAGCTGAAGGTACAAGAGAGGCTGCTCTATTATTTTCTGAATTTAGGAGGTTTTAGCTAGTTGAGTATGGTCTGCTGAACACATTTAAAATTTCCAAATTTTTGTCAAAATATTCCTGAGATAAGGTAGAAAAGATCACCAGTGGCCTTGAAGTGAATGGAACTGGCCCTGATAATAAGAAGGTATAAATTACTTTAAATTACTTGGCCTTTTCCTTATATTCACTGTCTTGCTGTAAAAGATTCTTGGGTTTCTTTGTGTTTGATGGGTTTTTCTTGGTGAGTTCTTTTTTCCTTTCCCTCCATTTATAGTGGTCCATATGAAGTACAAAGGAAAAAAAAAAGTGCATTTTGTTTATAGAGGCTTTCGGGAACTCAGATGAAGCAGAGTTGGGGAAGTTGGACCTGAGGATTGTTTTGGAAGTGTGATCTTAATACAATTGCACAGGTCTTGGGTGAAGGTCTGGCTCTGCTATCAAATATGTGAAAAAAAGCCTCAAGCTCAGAATTTAAAAATCCTCAGTTGACAGCTTTGAAGGAGTCCTGTGTTTTAGATAAGAACTGGTGATGTTTGTTCCTGTGAGTGAGGGCACAGTGAAAAAGGGAGTGCACAGTCAAATATAACAAGGATCTGTGAAGGTTGTAATTTGATTTCTGGTAGAGCCTGTGGGCAGGAAACAGCTGTAGACAGCAATGGGCTGTACTGCAGAGTTACACTGTAGGCACAGAAGCTCTTGGCATCCAAATTTTCAGGTCTCAACTGGCAGCCCTGCACTGCTGTCAGCAGCCACCTGCAGCCTCTGTGAATTCCATGTATGATCTGCAAAGCTGCTTCTTACCTGTGCTTGCCTTTGGCAGAGCTGCCTGAATATTGGGACTGTAGTGGCTGTTGGATTTATTTATCCTGGGCCAGAACTTCTCTGAAAATTCACTGCCTGCAGTGTAGAGCTCAGCAAGTCAACATGCTGAAGGTCTTGTTTCTGCAGAGCCTCCAGCCCACCCCAAGCCCTCACAGATTCTGGTGGTGTTCTGCTCTTCCTGGAATGGAAAGCGTCCCTGTGGGAACATGTGTTTTTAAAGGTCATGGAAAAGACCTTTAAAAATCATATCAACAGAGGTGAGACAAGGCCTAATCTGTTAAAAGAAGCAAAGGAATACAGGGCTGTGCCCTGTGTGGGGCTCTGTTGCGTCTGACCTGAACCTTGTTGTGTGGTCCCTATTTATTTCCCATTTAGTAGGTGGTATTACAAGATCAAAACTCTGGCCATCCAAATCTTGTGCAGCCTGTTTTCAACGTTTTTGCTTTGTTTTGCTAAGAGCTCCTGGGAAGAACATGTTGAGCAACTGAAAACAGTTGAGTTTATTGACCTTGTAGCATGGGAATTAATATAATCTCGTAGGAAATTATTGAGTCTCTTCTACTAATGAAAAGTAATATACAGAATTTTTAGTGCTGAATTCACTAGAAGTATCTATAAGCAATGCATTAGGAAGCTCTGATCTCAGTAGATGATTGGTTACACTTGTGCATGAACATGTGCAAGGGAGCAATTGGTACTGCAAAAGCAAAGTAACAAGTTTCCTGACGTGTTCAAATTTATAATTATCATTTTCTGTGTTAGAAATCTTAGAAGGATTTAATACTGTGTTGGGAGAGGTTATGGTTTTTTAAAATAGATGGATTTTACTTTCTACAGTAGAGGCATCTAAATAGTCCTCATCATGTCATGTTTGTACTAACACAGTAACAAGTAGTCATAAACTATTTACACTGGAATACTAAAACAAGTTGAAAATTGATGTAAGCAATATTATCTGTAGCAAATAGTGTCTGGTTACACTCAAATACCCTGAATTGTATAAAATTATAAATCTCTGCTGAGGAGAGTCACTGTGGTCAGCTGACACTTGTGTTTTTAGTAATTGAATAGCTTGTTTAATAAATATGCTTTCTGTTATACTCTGTATTTTTATACAGCCTGCTTTGATTGTTCCAAGATAGATGACTTTGGGCTGTGTTTTCCTCCCATGTGGAGTTCTGGGAATAGTTGTCTGGTTTTGTAACCACTGTTTACTGGTGCAGGTATATTCATTTTCTTGAGGCAGCATTAGCAGTTGGACCTCACATAAGAGAGTCTTTAGTTTGCCTGATTTGTGTCTTATATAAATGATCACAGTATATGACAGGTGTCTTGCACTCATTAATAAACACTGTAAATAAAAATACAGTGTTTAGGAAGGGAGCAAAGTGAGGAAGGTAACGGAGCTGAGTGTCTATTCCAAAGCAGGCACTTCTCATTTATTTTGAGCAAACTGCTGACTTCAGTGCCCTAAACTGGTAGATCTCTAAAAGAGATTATGTGAATTCTACCCTAATAATTTATATTGATACCTTATTCATTAGATTGTTTCATTCATTTATAGCTAAGGACTTCCTGCAGTTTTGGTTAAAGAATTAGAAAATGTGCTTGCAACTTCAGATTGTTCTCAGGTCTGTATCCAATCTGAAAATCATATGTTTATAAGCTGTTTTAGGCACCTCCAGGTAAGGATAAAGGGTAGTTGTCTGAGTTATTTGCCAAAGCATTCCTGAATGGTCATGAATAGGAAAATGTTTTGCATTAGTAGAAGTTTTCCCCTTGTACGTGATGGAAAGTGTTTCCTATTTACTCCTTTGAGTGTGTTTAAGAGTGATGATCTTTGATTTTACAATGACTACAGAATGTGTTTCTTTTCTTAAATACCTATTGCTCTAGAAATATTCAAACACATATAACTGTCCAGCCTGGTGGTGCAGAAGATTTTGCCAGGCAGTCTCTCACCTCTCTCCTATAGTCTGGAAACTGAGTATCAGCCTTAAAATGGTTCTTAATTTTTATTATCCCTTCTTTCTTAAAGAGAATAAATCCTCTCCTTTTAGCACAAACCTTGTAATGCTGGCACCACATTGCCTTTATGGCCTGCAGTTCAGTTTTATGCAGCCAGAATCTGTGGCTTTCACAGCAACACCAGGTGTTACGCATCATTCTGTACCCTGGCATATTGTCTTATAAGGAAAGATATAATCTCTCTATTCTTTATTTCCTTCAGTTACTCTCCATTTTTGTCTCCATTTTGTTTGGACTTTCTTTAATATCAATGGTCCTTTGGAAGTGATCCTTGTGCCTGACATATAAAATAAATGTGTCTTTTGATTTATGGGAGTTAATCAAATCAAAAGAGTTTCTCTATGGTTTGAATAATTTGTGAGTCACAGCTCCTCCTTGGCAGAGCTTGGGGGGTTCTTATTTTGATCCAAAAACTCTGGCTGGAAGTTGTTCCTTCTATTACCTGTTCTGGGATCCCTAAAAGGCATTACTATGAAGGCTTGAGCAAGGCTCACACTTAAACCAGCACTCAGAGAACACAGAATGGTGAAAGTTCATCCAATTCCACCCCCTGCTATGGGCAGGGGCACCTTCCACTATCCCAGGTTGCTTCAACCCTTGTCCATCCTGGCCTTGGACACTGCCAGGGATGAGGCAGCCACAACTTCTCTTTTCTTGTCACTAAGGAGAAAAAGTTGATCTGGGCATTACAGATCTTCCGTGGTAATCTGGCAAGAGTGTCCTTGTTCTGTCTTGCTGCTGACACCTTCTCTTGCCTTGTCCTATTGCTTTGGGAAGAGTGGAGTAAATGCCTAAAGCTCTTTGTAGCCAAAATACAAGCATCCATAAATTTTTTGTCCTAAAAAAATCAATTATTAAAAGAATATTAACTGGATCTTAGTAAGGGAATGGTATGAAATCAGTGCTGTGAGTGATTACATTTTAACAGAACTGAGCTGATAGTAGTAGCTGCCTTTAAAAATGTCAGTTTTAATGTAAGACAGCTGCCCAGAGCTCCCTTCACATCTTTGCCAAACACTTGGCTTAATGGTGAAACTTCTAAATAAGTCTGTGTGTTGTGAAAGCAACCTCAGAATGGGGACTGGTGTGGTTGTTTCAGACTGCTAATGACTGATCTAGATACTGGGTTTAGCCATGGTGAAGTGGTTGAGTGGAAAGGTCCTTTTTAGAAAGACAGAACAGTGACTTTATGAAGCAGTTGCACTTCTGACAGATGTGTTTTCCATGCTCACATTTTCTCCTCAGGTTCCTGTGCGTTCTGATTTTGGGAGGGAACTGTTCAAGTGGGAAGCATACATTACCCTTTCTGTCCTAAGCACAAGGCACTAGAAGCAGTATGAATCCATAAAACACAGTGTTGCTAAGGCAAAGCATTCCTAAAACAGGAGTAATGAAATATTGCCTTACACATATGTGCTCCCATGGAACTCGCTCAAGGAAAACAGCACCAAGAGTTGTAGTTAGTTCATGGTAAGAAACATTTTATATTTTTAAAATACTCACTTTGTGGCTTTATCATAGTGATACAGGGTTTTTAGAAAGGGTAACTGCTTTTTTTCCCTATCTATTAGAGAGAAGCATTAAGAAGGGTATTGAAGATTGGGTTGAGATCAGACTTAGTTTCTACTTCTCTGAAATAAAAGATTGTGGGCTTGTAAATGCTAATTGTTAACTGTGGTCCTGACAGGAGCAACACGGGATCTCTTGGCATGCTGGTTAAGAAAGTGCCTTTGGGGTCTGGGTATGATAATGGTGCTGAGGTTTGAAGTGTTTTCTTTTGTATGGCATCACGACAGATTTTATCTTCATATCAAATATCTCAGATTTACAGGCCACCGTACAGGAGCATCGTTTGTCAGAGAGGTCAGTAATTGCCCATGTTAGGTAGGTGTTTGCATGGAAAATAGCTTCTGAAAGTACCCTGATTCTTTCATCTCTAAAATCATCCTATTACATGATGGTTCTGCTGGTTCGTATTAAAGGACAGCATTATGCAATCAGGGAATATAGGGGTAAAATATTCTGCTTTTCTACTGGCATTTAGTTTTGCTGTATTTCTGAAAGTTATCTGCTTTTCTTCTATGTTAGTCATTTTTTAAATGGAGGTAAATCAAAAGTCTTTTTCCTTGTAAAATCTAGTATCTGAGGAAATATAAGATACCAGTAATATTAATTTACAGGAAGGTAACATCTAAATAGAAGTTGAATATATTAGCTTAAAATATAAATGAGAAATATGCATTCCAAAAAGCCAAGTAAGCTTTCCTGAAGTTATTAATTTTTAGGTATTAATCACTAAATTTTCCTTAAGCAAGTAATAATTAAGCTGCATCACAGTATTGCTGCTGGAGAAATTAGTATAGACAGTTGCTTTTTTTATTCTTGCAGAATACTGGATTATTCTGTCACTTCCTGAACCTGGGCATCTTCTCACAAGGTTAATAAAAAAGTGATTTCTTCATGCTAAAATGAGGCCCTTTTTACTGATTTGGGACTCCCTCATTCAGTCTGTACCTTGTTTCACCCTGCAGACTAGAAAGAAGATAGAGCTGACAGAAGGATATTAATGGTGACTGGATGTTCTTGGTGGCCTAAAAAGGATATAAATTTTGGTCAAATAGGATCTTTTAGAATGGCAGGCCACTTTTCTTTTCCACAAAGGAGTTAAGATGTTCTGTGAAGAGTGTTTCTGGAAGAAAAATATTTTCATTGGTCTTTATATCTAAACAGTTTTTGGAAATAACACCGGCTGAAGAATTAAGAGGCAAGTCCATGCTTGTGTCTGTGACTTGCTCCCTCTCTGTCCCTCTGGATATTTTCCATCCCCTGGCAGCCTGTCAGCTCGAGATTTTTTCCATTCTTAGCAGAGACTGTAACTCCACAACAGTTCCTGCAAATGTAATTGTGAGGAGAAACTTCATTTCAGTGCTGCTGCCTGATTCTGATGGAAACCTTTGTGCAGGTGATGGGTACCACACATGGAATGAACCAGGGGTGTGAATCCTTTCTCCTGGGGCTCTCTGCGTGTGGTGACTCTGGTGCATCCGGGCTTGGTAAATTCCCTGCTGCTGCACAGGGAGTTTGGGGCAAGGCTTGGCTGCCTGTGGAAATGTGTGAGATTCTAATCAAAACCGAGTCCCCAGTGCTGAGAGAAATCTCATCATCATCACATTTCCCCTGGACAGGGATTTGAGACAGCAAAGTGTTTGTGCATAGGAAAACCTGGCTGTGTGGGGTTCCCACAGCAGCACAGTGGTTAAATCCAGAGCCTGACTGTTCACTTGGGTAGGAATGTTCATATTTTATATAAAAAACTGCAACAAGGCAGCATGTTCCATTGAGCCAGTCTTTTACTGGCTTATATTGGCTTTGAGAAACCTCCCAGCTTGCTTCAAAATATTGATTAGTTTTGGAAGTCTCTTAAATATCATGCAAGTCTTTGTTTATTTCATGCATAACCTTGTCTTCTATCTCATGTGATTCATTGAGTATGGAGGGTAAATCTTGCATTTATCTTAGCAGATAATTTAGACCGTGGTATGTGATACGTGGCATTTGGAATTCGAGTCAGATTTTCATTTACTCCAGAACTTTTCCATATGTTTCCTATTAGCAGCTTTGTTCTCAAATCTCTAGTCTCCCCAGAAAGGAGGGGAAAAGTTCCAACACAAGCCCAAGAAGCAATGTTAAATTCTAAACCTAGAGCATGAGAAAAAAAAAAAAAAACAGCCTTCAGAACACAATTTCATTATTTTTTAGTTTAGTACTGCTTTTATTATCATGCTGGTGTTAAGTTCTGATCAAAATGAAATGAAAATATTCATGTTTATTTTCTGTTGCAGTGTACCATAGTTTTCCTGGATAAATAGTGCAATATTTTAATTAGCAATTGAATGAATATGGAATTATTATCTCCAAGAGTTAACAGCAATTGCTTTTTAGGACATGGGTAAATGATTTTTGAAACTACATTAAATGATTCTAAAATTGCTTAACAGTGAACTCAAATCAGATTTTCTATGCACAACCTGGTTGAGGTAGCTGAGATATTTTGCTGCTTTAGCAAACAGATATGAAGGGTTAAAAATTTGCACATCTTAGTTTATATTTTTCAACTGCTCTGGTCTGAGTCATTTCACTCACTTGTGGGAAATGCAGGTGCAGGAATTCCTAATGGGATACTCATGAAACATTTTGGAAATTTCTATTATGTTTATAATAGCCTAACTTTCCCTTCTTGATTTTTTAAAAGAAAAGAACCTTTTTTTATCTTTGTCACTTATTTCACTCGATATCTTTTAATCCTTATTACCAATTAAAACCAATTTTGACACAGAGTAGAGAGAAATATGTATGTACTTGTTATTAACTTGTGAGAAATAGCAGCTGGGCAGAGGAAAAATGTTCCAAAGAGGTCCTTCAGCTGGGGAAGGGGTAGTTCCAAATCCTGCTTAGGAGCAGCTGGAAGGCAGGAGAGGACAGAGCTGTGAGTGACCCCTTTGGCAGCACAGAGGTCCTGTGGTGTGAGGCAGAACTCAAATCCATAGGAATCCAGGCTTCTGGAGCTGCTTAGCTCTGGGAATAAGGGACAGGAACACTGGGAATGAAGCGTTGTCCTTATCCCTTTAGAGCAGCCCGGGATCCTCTGAGCCATCCTTCCTCAAGGACACGTTGCTGGCTCATGTTCACTTTGTCCCCCAGGACTCACAGATCCTTTCCTGCAAAGCTGCTTTCCAGATCAGCCACCAGTGCATGGGGTCATCCCTCACTGGGTACAGGAATTTGGGCTTCCCTTAGCTGAGCTACATGGGCTCCTGTTGGCCATTTCTCCAGCAGCATAACCCCAGAGAGTCACCCACGTATCAGTGACCAGTGACCTTGTGAGGGTGATGTGCCTTCAGTGTCATCCAGGTCAGTGATGAAGATGGGAGCAGAGCTGGAGCCAGCACTGACCCCTGGGGTACCCTGGCAGTTCCTGACCCCCAGCTGGCATTCACTACGTGGCCTCTGTGTGCTTGCTGCCTTCCAGCCCATTTTCAGTCCAGCTCCCTGTCTGCTCATCCAGCCCAAACTTCTTTGTGCTTT
>VZSR01000223.1:2873574-2945012 GCA_013398615.1 Brachypodius melanocephalos
CATTCTTTAAACTTTTTGTATCTTATTAAGTTTGCTGCTCTTTGTCTGTTAATGCTGCAATATTCTTTGTATTGCTGTGTTTGAATTAAGCAGGTTGATACTGGGAAAAGAGGCAGGGAGAAAACTTGGAAAAATGAGACTATTTCATCCCTTGGTAATTTCAGGGTGTAGAGCAGGACACAGAACACAGGATTTAACAGCACTCCAGTAGTACTTCAGTACTCAAACAGGCCCCTCTGCTTAATCAGTGTTTGTGACGTTTACTGGGCTCTTCCTGTGCTCTAACAGTCTTGGTCATTTATTCTTTAGAATTAATTTTCCTTTTATTTATAGCAACAGGCTGCCACCCTCTGGTGAAATTTGTTAACTGGTGTGTAGGGACCTGGAAGATTTTCAGAAGCCCTTTTAAAGTCTGGGAATCTTAGATGGAATAAATATTATTTTTTTTATTAGAAAAAAGATGATAGTTGTACAAGGAATAAGTAATGAGAAGACTCTTGGAAGGGTTTATATCAAGTTTCTCTTTCTTCCTCTTCCTTTTCCTGTAACATTTATAGAGAATGTAAAGGTGGAGTTGATTTCTAGACAGATTTTCTTCTCACCTGCCAAAACTGAAATGCCTTTTTCTGTGGAAAGATCACTGAACATCAGTGTGTTATCATCAGTTAATTACTTTTCTGTTAATTGCATTACTGTCCATGTTCAGAAACCATTGCTGAAACAGTGTAAGGTGCATTTTGTATCATAATGTTTGTGTGCCACTGACACATCCACCTGGGTCTATGTTAAAGCATGCCAAAGATGCAAGGTGTGGAAATTATTAATTACTGTTACCACAAATGCCACCTGAAGAATGATATCTGAAAACAGTGGAGGGTCATTAAGAGTATTTTTTTTCTCTGAAGTGACAGGTACCCTCTCAGTTTGAGGTGATCTAGGAAATTACTGCTTTTGTCTAAAAATAAAAATCTACAAATGAACCATTTGATATTTCCCTGCTGTAATGCAAAATTGTTGGTGTAGTTTAAATCACAGATGAAGTTCTTTGAGTTTCTAAGCTGGCTGAATTTGTCCAGAGGATTGTGCAAACCTAAGGAGTTGATAAAATCGTTTGGAGATTATTTATTAAGAGTGAGAGTAGAGGTAGTTTTTTCAAAAGTAATGCTGCAGTTTGTTCTGTGAATGTTCTATGCATCCATGGGTGCTGACAGGAGAAAGGGAGAAAGGGTTTCTCAGTCTGGGTGCATGGCCAGAGGAATGAGTGAGAAGGCAAGAGAGTTTTTAAGGCTCTGGAAGGATAAGATCAAGACTATCTGGTCTTCTGCCTCTTAGAACTTTACCATATTTTTACAAAGCTTCCCATTATAGTGGAACTTCAATATCAGACTTAAAATTTGGTGAAACTCTTACACAAGTACCTGTAAAGAATTCATAGGTTTAGAGAGCACGAGGATGCAGTTCCTGTTGACCATTGCATTAACCCTAATTAGATGAGGAATTGTTTGCGTTCTTTGTTTTGTTTCCTTTAAACCTTACCAGTGAATTCGTGTAGAGTAATGTACTATGCAACATTGTGAGTTTGTTCTTTCAGTTAAAGTATAGAATTGGAATCAGCTTTTCTGCTGGTGTTGACATTGCTGAAATGATGTAACTAGTATAGCAAGAGTATTTCTGAATGCATATAAACCAGTGACTGATAGAAATGTAATGATTTTTGTTATCTATTGTATTTACTAACATTGCATGGGGTTATGGGTTGTTTATGGTACTGTAAGCCAGGGGAGTCTGTCCTTGAGGGAATGTTGGTATTTGCTAGGAAATTCACTCCTTAGAAACATCTTCAGAAGCCAGGAATAGAAAGATGCTTGGTCATCAACAGATTTCAAGTTTTGTGTTCTGTTTAGTCTTTTGTTTTTATCCTGCTTTGAAGTGCATTACAGAATTTCTATTTGCAAATATTGTTCTTCAGTAAAAGCCTCCCCTGGTCTCTGCTCTGCCTCCTCTCTTCACATAGTTTTATGTCTCAGCAGCAGAGAGGTGCTAACAAAATATTAACTACCAGGAAACCAAGCAGAAGAAAAGAGCTCAGATATTAGACTTGATGCTTATTGCATAGAGTACTTAGGGAGGCTGAGAAACTGGGAATGGATTGAGTTATTTGTAGTATTTTCTTCTACGTGTCTGTGCCTTTTCCTAAAATCTTGGAATTTTAACTTTGTGCAAACGAGCACAGCAAATTTATTTACAGATAAATGCCCTGTAAGCTCTGTAGACTTGGAAAAAGTAGCACTAGAGGAAGTGTCAAGAGTCACAAAGGGGCTTGGTTATAATCTCGGAACATTTTGACGTGAGCTGCCCTGTAATAAAGCATACACACGCAGTTATTCTGTACGTTTATTTAATTTATTTTGAATCTCAATAGCAAATATACCCTAAATAGATATTAAAATATCCATTTTATACAGTACTGTCGGTTTTGAGAGTTCTGTGTGCTGCCCTGCACAGGAAGGGCAGGGCAGGCGAGTTCCAGCTGCTTGTTTTCCGGAATTCTAAGGTACTTCCATTAAGGAGGGATCCTTAACCCGTGTGATGTCAAAATATCAAGAGGAAAAGAATAAAGTGAAAAACACGATTACAGTTGTTATAGATAAAAGAAAAATGTTTGTGCTGTCCTAAAGGGAGTTTAATAGCCATTCCTATTAAGCTTGAAGCATATGATAAATCTTGAATCCTACTTTAATGTTCAGGCTGCATCCAATTTTGTCAATAGCAAAACATTGAAGGACATTTTCCTCTTAAATTTGCAAGGAAAATTACCAACAACTTTTAAAGACTGTTCATCTGTTCTTGATATGAAACTTGCCTTTATCTCACTTAAAAGATTGTAAGAATACATTCTAGCTTAGAGCACCTACGTGACAATATTGTAGCTTTTTATTGAGTCTTTGCTCATTATCAAAAATGGCACAAGAAATTTCCCTTGAAGTCTGGTAATTCTTGGCTTTGCAACTTTTCTTACAACACTTTCTGGGAGAGAAGCTAGGTCTCTTTTTCCTAACTGTGGAAAAAGTCACTGCCCACATGATTTTTAGGACTTGTTTGAAAGAATGAATATGTTCAAACTATGTGATTTAAGGAAGGCATTTAGCATCTATAATAGGAAACATCCAATACAGTTTCCAGTTCCACTTCTAAGAGTCCTTGTGTAAGATATAAAGACTTTTGTTTAAATTATTCAAATGTAGGTTGAACATTGTCAAATAATACAATGGATCCTACTTAACATATTGTTTCTAATTAATTACCTCTGAAATAGCAAATACTTTGTAAACGGTTAAATAGCGTAAAATCAGCTTTTTTTCTGCACATTTCAAGTATTGTAAAACTGATTTGGACAAGTTGCTTTTTGAAACAACCAGCTTGGGTCTCACTTGAGGAAATTCCCAAGCTGGACACTGTTCCTGGCTAAAATGCAGCGGAAAGTTGAAGGCTGCACCTCCCAGTACTTGACGGGGTTGTTGAAGAGGCTGATGCCACTGTACAGGGCTTTCTTCTTCCTTCGTCCCGTTGGGCAGAAATCATTGACTCCCAGCTTGGCAATGTGGTTGGAATGAAGGAACACAACCTGCAGCAATGGGAACAGAAAAATACAGGAGTGGAATGAAAATGGAGAAAATATTGCTTAGCATGTAGGTGACTGAGCTTTGCTACAACACCAGTTCCATGCAGACCTTAAGAGTAACAAGAGCTTAAAATTTGTGTTAAATCTTTAACAAAAATCTTCCTCTGGCTGCAGTCTTTCCCACAAAGGAAAGTCATATGGCCTTTTGTCAGTGTGTTTTTAGAATAATTGGACTCTATTCTTGGGGAACTCGGTTCTAAAATGCAATTTTATATTCCCTTGTAGCAAGAATTATAATGATGCAGTATTATGTTCTCATTTTCTGGAACCATGTTTTGAGTGTAGCATTTTGTTGTCCTTTTTTTCCTTTCCTAGGAAGTGTTCCTGCAATTTGATTTTGTTTATTTCTTTAAAAGCTTTTATGATTTCAGGCTCTCCTATTAGGAGAGTCATGGCAAAATATGTGTGTCAGTTAATTAGGCTTTTTGGCTGTGACCTAATCAGTGTGACAGTGGGGAAGTCAAACAATTCAGAACTCCCAGAGCTGTCTAATGAGTTCAATGTATGACCTGTAGGTATTTCAGTTCAGGTAATCCAGGAGGAACCTTCTTCAGCTTGTTTTTTTCCAGGTGGATTTCACGTATACTTGGGATGTTGGCAAAACTTCCATTTTCCACTTCTTTGATTTTATTATTGCCAAGGCCGAGCCTAGAAATAGTAAAAGGAACATTTAATTAAACACTAATTGAGATTCACAACAGCATTGAAGGGATTTTCTGAGTGTGGGGTTTTTTTGGGGTTTTTGTTTGGTTGGTTGGTTTTTTTTAAGATTGAAATACACAGGAGTAAAAACAAGGGGAGAAAAGAACCAGGAGAAGATGATGAAATCTTACCTTTGATAGGGAAAAACCACCATTGATCTAACAATTTAAACTCCACTTGAGGAAGATTGGCTCACAGCTGTTAGCAGTTATCTGATGTAAGCAATTGTTCAGTTTTGTATGCAGCTTTTGTAATTATAGTGGAAAGTGTTAAAATTATAACCATCGAGCTGCTTGTGAAATAAATCATATCATTTTACCAAGTAGTACAGCTGCAAAGTGTAGCCACTGTAGTAAGTTCTAACAAATAGCCAAATAGCAAGTCTTGTCTAGAAAAGTGGTTTTAATGTATAGCTTATTTTTAAAATATAAAGGTTTTTTTAGAAAGCAGGACTACCTTCTTTCCTATTTCCGGATTTTCCTTATATGTTTTGCTATAAGGCTTCAGCCTGCTTTGCTCAGAAGATGATTCAGAAGCTGGAGCCATAGGTCATTCAGAATTGCTCTTTCTGCCCATCCTGCCATCACCTTTTTCTCCATTCTGTCCTGATTTCTTCAAAAACTGAATATGGTTATCTAAAGGCAGTTCAGTCATTTCTGTTACCAAATTCAGTGCTGCTCAGCCATATTTTCAGAGCTCTTAATTGAGCTTTACAAGAGAGAACTTCCTTCTCTCCTATTTCAGTGATACATTCCTCAGAAACACACGTTTTTCTTTGAACCTCATTAAACCTCATTGTATTTGATGAAAGCAATTACCAAGTTGTTTCCTTTACCATCTGCTATATTTATAAGAATAAATTTATAAGAATTAGAAGAACTTAGGATGGTTATATTTTGTCCTTATCCTATTTTTCTCATGCAGACTGTTGGCAAAACATGTAATAACAAGACTAATGTGAGGGTTTGGGGGTGTGTTTGGGTTTTAAAGTTTGGTCTTATTTAGAACAATTCTTAGCAAAACACCTGTTCTCTTTATTTTATTTTAATTTTTATTCTCTTTTCTCCCATTAATAAGAGAAGTATCAAATAAAAGATCTTGCTGGGCATGACATTTTAATGAATAAAGGGATTCAGTCTGGGAATTTTACCTTTGAAGGTCTTTGTATCGGTTAAAATCCTCAAGTTCAATTCCTGTGATCTTGTTGTCATCTAAGTGAAGCTCCAGGAGGCTGGAGGGCAAATCTGATGAAAAAAAAGCACAGTGTGAAAAAACCAAATCAACTTCTTTTTGTTGGAACATTTATTATGTTCCAAAAAGCTTCTTCCCTTTATGTTTAGAATTGGGTGAAGAATCTTGGCGAGGTTGTCTGTGTCAAAGAAATTGGTATTACATATAAGTATGTTAATGAAGAGAATCACCAATATAATTTAGTTTAAAATAATAACTTTTAAAAAATTAAGCTGAGGAAGGGCATGTGTTAATTAAGATATATAAGAGTTCCAAACTTTGGTAATTTTTCTGGCTTCCTTCATAACAACTCTCATGGTTACTTTGTCAAAGATGTTAATCCTGAGTTTTGTGCATTTATCTCAGAGTCTGTAGTCAAAGCCTTGGGAACCAGGGACGGGTTTTTGAAGATCTGTAATTTTTTTCTACATCATGTAGAAATCACATTGTGCTCTCACAGCTGCTGGGATGTGACTGGGAGGAAAGCTTTTGGAGTACTCGAAGAAAAATTGCAGTATTCGATAGCTTTTTTCTCATGCCAGAATATTTTCTCTTGCGTTTCCAAAAATTCCAAATCCAGACTGCTGGTGGCGAATCTTTCCACAACATCCTCTTGGTGGGGGCAAGGCGAGCTCATCCCAGCCTGAATTTGTTTGCTGCTGCTGGGCTCAGTTTTCCCAGCTTCTGTCTAGATGGCACCCGAGCAATTCCCGCTGCTCTCTGGGGCTGGGCGAGCGCTGCTCCTGGGATCTGCAGGGGTGTGGCTGCTCCCCAGCCTGCCTCTATTCCACTTGGAATAAAGTTTGTTTGTTTGGGCTTTGTTCCAGTTTGCATTCCAGCTGGCAGTTCCGGGTGCCTGAGTGACGATATCCAGTGGGAAGGCCACCCACCTGTTCACTGCACATTTTTAGTACCTTTTATAAGATACTTTTTTTTTTTTTCAACCTTTTTGCCATTGTAGCATTTGCAGAGAGAAACATCCACAAACTCAGTTTGTATTTTTGGTGAATGAGTTCACCACGAAATCTGTTTGGTTTGTTTACGTATCTGACACCACATTTTGGACCTCATGCTGTGGGTCTTTACAGTAGATTTCTCTATAACAAAGACAAAATTGGAATCATTTTATGTTGGAGTTTTTTGGTGCTAAGTGACAGGAGCTGATACTATATTGTTTGGGTGGGGGTTTTTTGTTTCAGGAGGTATTACCATGGGCAGACAGAGACTTTCTGCTCTTAAAGTTATCTGAACAATTGGGGTGACTTGGTTTTGATTATTGTTGAGGGTTATTTTAGAGTTTTCTTCAACAGGGATCCTTCTGTATATCTATATGTGCACACATACATACATATATATGCATACAGGAAAAGATTAGTAAGAAACAAGTTCTTTATCTGAATGATCAGAAATACAGGGGCCAACATTCAGTTTCCCTGTGAGTTAAAGCGTAAAATACTGTTTTGCTTTGTTTCCTTCCTTTTTCTCTTGGCTGGTAGTTTTGTGTAGTTGAAAATAATGAGAATTTGGTTGAATACCAGACAGAGCTGCAGAAAAAGCAGGTGGAGTGTTGTACTGAACTCCTTTATGCTACATTTTTGTATGTGGAGGTCAGTGATCTGTCAAATTAATGGTTGAATTTATTTTTATCTCCAAATTACAAGGTTGGGGTTTTTTTATATGAAAAAGTGATTTGATTTTGTAGTATGCTATGGTGAATTTTATTAAAATTAAGTTTTACTTAGCAAAACTACATTGAACATTGTATTTGAGGTACAGTGTGACTTCAAATACTAAAAACTAAATTTAGAAATTTTGGAGTTAAATTTTAAATCCATAAAGGAAGTGGAAATTCTGCATCCCTTATGACCCTGGTCAAATATTGGGGAGTTTATCCTTTCACTGTGAGGATTTTTGGGAGGCTGATGTGTGGAAGATGTGAAATGACAATAAATTTTGAATTTCTTTGTACTTTTCCTCGTGAGACAAATGTCTGGATGTTCTGTGAGAGAAGTGGAGGTGCTGACAGGGAGAAGGTGGCGGAGGGAGCCTCCTCTGTGTTTGTGCTGTTTGTGCATGAACTTTTCTGGAATGGGGACTTGGATACTATGTTCAAAAAGAAAAGGTAGGAGGTGGTTTGGTAGTAATGAGAATACAAAACAATTTATGAATTTAATAATCTTCCAGCTGTTCAAGCATTTTATTAAGGAGTATCCTGGTGTAAGCAAACTAGCAAAGGGAAGGCATACCTACCTTTAGGAATTGAAGTTAATTTTGCCTCTGCAATTCGGATGTGGTAGATATTTACCCCTTCAAAAGCCCCTGGCTCTATTCCATCATTGTTAAGAGGATTTGCACTCATTTCTGCCCAAGGGGGAAAAAGAAAAGCATTTATGGCATAGGAATTTTGTGTAGGTTAGGCTAAGTTGTAAAGAGCTGATTAAAATTTACTTCTGATTTCTGATATTTTAAGCACTCATGAATGTTTAGTTTTGATTGTCTGTTCTGAGGGGCGTCACAGCTCTCAGTGAATTAAAGCTCTGTTACTTGGCTTGCAGGATTATCCAAAACTTGACCTTTAGCTTAGCAACTTCACATGGAAACTAAATTGTGGAGGGCATTCCCACAGCATGGATATCTCTTTAAGAGGAAACTGAGCCTTGGGGAAATGTTTGACTGGAAATTATGTATAATATGTTCCATTTTTGGTAGAGACATTTTCTGTTCTACTTAATTAGACTTACCTAAAACATGTAGAGACTTCATTCCTTTAAATACATCCTTGGGGATTTTCTTAACCTTATTAGCATGAATTCTGAGCTCTGCCAGAGTTCTGGGTAGATTTGTTGGGATCTCTGTCAGTTGGTTGTGGGACAAATACAGTCGTCGTAGCCTCTTTGTTGGTTCAAAGGCTTTGGGATGGATCTTGTATATTTTGTTGTTGTTCAAAGCCAGTGCCTATGAGAGATAAAAATCTTTCTTTATCCAAGACTGTTATGAAGTCATGGATTTGATATGCAATTCAGCAATTAAGTATTTAAAATATTTTATTTTTCCATTCTACCAAACTTCAGCACTTCGTAGATGCTTTGGGTGTTTCAGTTGATTGTGAAAAACAAAGAAGAACCTGAAAGCTGCAGCATTAATCAGAAGGTAGTGTTGACAAGGTGCCAATGGATCATGAGAAAGTGACAAAACAGTATGTTTGTATTCAGATATTGTGTGGGATTCTATGGGGGTTATATACTTCATTGATATTATTCCTTAATGTAGACAAATTCTCAAAACTCAGAATCTCATCTTTTATTTCAGCATAATGCTGCAAAATAAAAGTGAAGTTTTTAATGTGAGTTTCAGACATGTTAGTATCTGCATATGACACATGAATTAATGTTTTATTTGTCACTTCCAGCTCCTTTGAATTTCAGTCTCTCTCTTCTGCACAGTACCCCAGTCTTTTGGGGGCAGCTTTTTCCTCATTGCTATGTGTTAGCAGAGAACTTGTGATGAGTTACTACAGACAACAAAATACACATTATCTGAGATGATTTTGCATGTCAAATCGTGTCTCTGCATTTCCATACTTAAACTATTCATTTCTGTTCCTTTTTTATTTCTTGGAGTCATCTCCTCTCAGGAATTGTGCGGAAAAAAAAGAAGTAAATCAAACAAGAATTATTTTTTCCCAGAAAAAAATTAGGTTAGCTCAAGGAAATAAACAGGAAATGCTCCTTCCTAATCCAAGTTGCCATCTGTGCCTTTGCTAAGCAGACTCCAGGACTGAGCCAAGCTGTACAAAGTAAACTTTGCTCTCAGTGAAGATGTTGTTCAGCCTTGCCACAAAGGAACCGAGGAGAAAAAGCAAAGCAGCTCAGTGTCCTCAGCTATCACATAATTAAGTGGTGACTGTGCTCTATAATGTGGTGATTGCTGATGGATTCCAGTGGCTTTCTCAGTCACTGGGAGATAAGAGACCCTCAGATCTTTTACACAGAATACAAACCACAGCTTGTGCATTTACCCTTTGCTTGCTGCTAACCCAGACATGAGACATGAGAATAGGAAATGCTTCATTGCCAACTCTGAATTTATATGGTTCGTCTTCCTTCTGTCCTGTCTTAGGCCATAATAATTAACAAGCTCATTCAGAAATATTTAGATCTGGTAAATTTTCAGATTTTGCTCAGAAGCCAAATTTGACTGAAAGGATTTGTTTTATAGAATCACAGAATTATTTGGGGTTGGCAGGGACCTTAAAGCCCATCCAGTGCCACCCCCTGCCATGGGCAGGGACATGTTCCACTATCCCAGGCTGCTCCAAGCCCTGTCCAACCTGGCCTTGGACACTGCCAGGGATCCAGGGGCAACCACAGCTGATCTGGGCACCCTGTGCCAGGGCATGCCCACCCTCACAAGGAAGAGTTTCTTCCTAATGTGTTAGGAATTGTCCTTATGTTATGCTCCTTATGTTAGTTTATTGTGTGTCTCATGTCTTTCTAATGGAGCATAGAATGTTATTAATTCACTATAAGTTACGGAACTGATTTGGGTTTTAGAGTAAAAATTTTAAAATGGTCAGTATTTGTTAGTGCAGCTAGATCTGGATGCTGGATCTAGGGTGACATCCAATAGAAACAAATATTCTAAAGCCGATTTAATGTACTTTCTTGTCCTCTGAGACTCTCATTTCCTTTCATCATAAAAAGGGATTATTGTGGACTGTAAACATCTAGATTTATCAGTTGCCAGTGATATTTGTTTCAAAGCCTGTCTCTGCATGCATAATTGAGCATGGTAACAAATGAAGAGTAAAGCCCCTGACTTCTCCAGTAATTCAGTGTTTCTCTGTTTTCTGTTCAGGTCAGTTGGATTTGTAGCATTGGTTTCAGTGCTGTGTATGTGATAGCTCTATGTTCTGTTCTTTTGAAAATAGCCTCGGAAAATATCACTGCAGTTCTCCTGTGAGATTAAAGTCTTTCTGCTATTTTCCAGCTAAGCAGATAAAAAGGATCACTTGCCTCACATGTTAAAATGTAGGGGATATTTCTGTGCATGCTAAGAACTGAAAAACCATGAGAATCTTTTTGGTTAGATGTATATGGTGCATTTTCTGGATGTTGTAGAAAGTAGTTCTTATGGCTCAAAGGTACTTGCTTCTTACTATGTGGGAGCACTCAAATATGCAGACATCAGACTATTATTGGAGAAGGAAATACCATTTGTATTTTTAAAGTATCTAAATATTTCAGACTGCTAACTAAGATTTCAAACTTGGGAAATAGCAAGCTTACATAAAGTGATGTGAGTCCTCGGAGATCGTTTTCCTTGACCTCTTTGATTTTGTTGTTTTGGAGGTCAATCATACGAGTATCTGGCGGGATGTTGCGAGGAATTGATGTCAAACCTACATAAGTATGCGACACAAACAGAAACATGATGTGCTGTAAGTCCAAAGAAATTAACTGCCAACATCAAAACACAATAAGATTGTTGATGAATATGGTGGGGAAGAAAATATGAACAAAAGCAAAGGGTAAAAGGAAATTTTTGATAGTGGGAAAAACTAATGATGTAAGAATGTCCCACAAATGTGTGCATAGTTTGGGAAGGAATGAAAGCTAAATTGGGACTGCTCATTGTGGACTCTTTGCCTCTGTGAAATAATCCTCAGAGCATGGATTGTCCTATAGGGCAACTGGTTAGTCCCTGGAGAAAGGATCCCTCAGGAATCCAGGGTGGTGATTCCCTGTTGAGGGACAGGGCTGTGGATTCAGGGGTCTCTGCTTAGTGCTGCTTTGGACCTCTGCTCTGCCCTGGCCATGGTGCTGGGGCGGTTGCTGAGAGTTCGTTCAGGTCATGGTGGGACTGAGAAACCTGTTCTTGGTGAGGGCAAAGAGGGGCTCCACGGCCAGCACTTCAGTACCAGTACCAAGAGTCATTGACATAAATCAGTACCAGAAGTCATTAACATAAATCAGTACCAGGAGTCATTGGCATAAATCAGTGCCAGTAGCATTAATCCCCCAACCCAGTTTGCTCTTGAGTTCCAAACCCACTGCAGTTCAGGCCATCTGAGATCCTGAATCAGCAGAAAAGACTCAACAGGGAGAGTTACTCTGTTTTGAGTGGAAATGCTGATGCGTGAAATGCTACATGCTGTCCAATTTATGAACAGTTATTCTGTAACTAATAGATTGCAGTTATCTAAAGATGGAGTCTATTAATGTAGGCTTTTTCTGTGTGTGAACTCATGTTTGAAATCTGTAGGCCAGATACATTAACCACAGTTTGCTGCTGTCAGCAAAAGTTTTTGATTCCTTAAGAATAAAAACAGATTTTAAAAACCCCAGCAATTCATGTCTGGACAATGTTTCGAAGACACGAGGAGTCCAGGATGAAGTTTAGGAAGGTGGCAGGGCTGTGATGAGGACAAATGTCATTGTCACTGTGCTAGTGATGGGAGCCCAGTCCTCTGATTGCCTTGAATCATAGGAAAACTTCAGTGAACATTAATTCAAATTGGCACAATTAATAATGAATTCACTTTTAGGCACTGGGACGTACCTGCAGCACTGACAGGAGCACATTTGCCTTTGGCTAAACCGTTACCAGGGATGCTCACTTCGGTGGAAGTTAAGCTGAAGGAATACTTTTCATCCCATTTATGTGCTGGCATAATAATTCATCCTTTAAAAGACAAATCCTCTAAAGGAGAATAAGACACACAAATTCATTCTTACCTAGGTCAGAGCAATGGACAACTCTCACATAGCACTGGCATCCAAAGGGACATGTTGGGAACAGATCAAAAGGAATTAGTGGTAGAATGGGTTCTGTGGTTGGAAATAGAGAATTGTCGTCATCATCATCATCGTCGTCGTCTTCCATATCTTGGAGCATCATATTCTTGAGTGTAAAATATGAGGGACCAGTGAGAGATTTGGCAGAGCACAAAGCCAAGAAGAGAAGGAGTGTGTATTCTTTCATATCTTCTTAATCAGAATAACCAATCCTGGAAAGTGAACAAATGAACAAAAAAGTAAACACCAGAATCAGTGAACAGGGAACAAAATAGTCTGTTGTAAATATTGAGGTTTCATTAGTATATGAGGGATGAAGAATATAAAAATCTTTTAAATACAAATTAATACTATAAAATTACACATAATATTTACTTCAATTCATTGGGCATTAATGTAATATCAAAGTATTTTAGTTTAGTTTACAAATAATATCATTTGCTTCAAGCTTTGAAGTGGAATTTTTGTAGTAAACTTTACCAGAACTTGGAATATGATTTATTTTATTCATTCTCAATGTAAAAATATTTTTAGTGGGATACATTGGCATATATGCATTGCTTATAAAATTAGGGAGTACTTGATTAGCAGTGCATGAAATGCACTCAGCAGGATACTTACTAAACGCTTGGTATTCCACTCCCTAAACACTTTAATTAAACTCTTCCTAGTCTAATCTGAAGTTTTCAGTCCTGACAGCAGCTTTTCCCATGTTCTAGTGATTTGTTTATTATTGCAATTGGTAGATTTCACCTCTGCAAATAAACACATCTCACAGAATTGTAGAATCCCAGAACATTTTGGGGTGAAGGGGACCTTAAAAATCATCTCATTCCACCCCCTGCCATGGCTAGGGACACCTTCCACCGTCCCTGGGTGCTCCAAGCCCTGTCCATCCTGCCCTTGGACACTTCCAGGGGTGGCGCAGCCACAGCTGCTCTGGGCACCCTGTGCCAGGGCCTCCCCACCCTCACCAGGAAGGATTTCTTCCCAATATCCAATCTAAACCTATTCCCTGCCAGTGTGAAGCCATTCCCCTTTGTCCTGTCATTCTAGGCTCTTGTAACAAGTGCCTCTCTCTCTTTCTTCTTGGCTCCTTCAGGCACTGAAAGGCCACAATTCAATCACCCCAAAACTTCTGTTTTCCAGGCTGAACAAACCCAATTCTCTCTTGACTTCTGTTTGAGGAGAGCTCTTTTCTCTGAGAAGGACTTGCATGTTAGAAATCCATGTCAGTGCAAATCAGTGATTTAAATTACATCCAGAAGAAAAGCTGAAATCTGGTAGTTTTGTTTGTGAATTTTTCAGTAAACATAGGTTTGGGCTTTTCTGTGTGGTGGGTTTTTTTCTCTTGCTCCTACAAAACAAGGTGCAGAGAAGAATGGAGATAGTAAGAATTGCTGCAGAATGCACCAAACTGAGAAAATGTTATGGATACAGCCCTCAGTTCAACATTGTTTCCCTCCAAAGCCCAATTCCAGAAGTCATTTGGAACTGAAAATGTGTTCCACAAACCAAGAGAGGCTGCAGAAAACTTTATTGTGCATGTCCTGTTTATAAAAGTGTTTCTATTGAGATTATCATAGGCCTCTTTAAGGATGTACTAAACAAGTATCAATTCTTGTTTGATCACCTAATTAAATGCTCACTGATCTGTTTGGAGATGAAAAATGCCTTTATGTAGGCATGTTGTCATTGGTCCTCCACTGCAGGAAAAGGAGTACTCTGGATTGTACTGGGGTTTGACTTGGCTTATAAAAAATGAGGCTTTGTTTGTACCACGTTTTTCTATGCAAAGTTATTTCAATGTTTATTGGAGGGGGTTCATAACAGCATTAAATGCAAGTATCTTGCATAACTTGCTGCTTCTGTATCTGTGTCTGTTTCAGGGAGTTTTAAAAAAAGAAAGCTAATGGTGTTCAGATAACATAAAGAGAAAATGTGACTTCTTTCCCCCAAATATATGCCTGAAATCAGAATCACAAAGTACTTTGTGTCTTGTAGGTAAACGACATATAGCTGAATTTCATTTCCCATAATATTTCGGTTGCATGCCCATTTGGGTAGGGCACGTACCTTTACAGATGTAACAATCTCTTGAAAGAATCTTCACATGTGTTTTTCCCATATATTTTCCTTTGTGCTCAAAGTAATATTCTCTTGCAATGCTCCTAGAAAGAATTTTGTGGTTGTTCTTGCAGTCCCTTACGAAGTCTGTCCTCGAAAGACTCTTTGAATATAAACAGTGCTGGGAAGAAGGTGTGGAACCTCTGGTTTTTTGGAGAGAATTGTTGTCATCTCTGGCTGTGCACCTTTGGAATATTTGGCCTTTTCAGTCATCTATTTTGGTTTCAGGAGAAGGCCAAAATGACTATTTCAGTCATACCATCAATTAGGAGATGAGGAGTTGGAAGCCTTTCAGACTTCCAAGTTCTCCTTGTTCTTGGACCAGTGGTTTAGTGGCTGGGCTGTCACACATGGGCTCTCAGGCTCTCTGTTCTTCCCTGGCAGTTTAGGTCCTAAGTGATAAAATGCCCTGTGGTTTGTCCAGTGATGAGATACTATTTCCATATGTAGGACATCAAGTGTGGTGATGTCTTGGGACGTGGACTTTCCAAGTCCCTGCTGATTTCAATTTGTGAGAGGCACTGGCTGTGTGGTTTCGCTGGATCTAAAAGATAAACTTGCATGTATGTTCCTAAAATGTTCTTTTGGATCTGGTGCTACAAAGTTCTCTTATGAAACAACTTAAAAATCTGGTCCCACACTTGCATGTGTAGCAAATGGATTGCATATTTCCTTTCACATAGCCAAAAATTAGGATTTCAAAGTATTAAAAGATTGAGGCTGTGATTGGAGTAGTGGCCAATTTGAACTCTTGAAAAACATGTGTTGCTCACAAAGTTCTTGAAAAGTGGTGTTGAAATGTGTCACTGATGATATATATTGGTTCTGTGAATCTCTTGAAAACAAGTCCCTTTATGTAAGGAAACCTGAGTTGTGATTTTTTTTTTATTTTAAAGCAAAAAGTCCTTGCTTCATCTTCTGATTTTGCACTTAGGAAATCGTTATTAGCTTTGTAGTTAGGAACAATCATCAAGCTTGACTTCAGGTTTACATTGGCCAAAGAAATGCCAAAGAATGGATCATAAAGAACTGAGTTTTATGAAGGTGTGGGGATGGTTCTTTCCTGCCTGAGTTTTGAATTTCTCAGTAAATAGATGCTGATACGACTCTGCAAAAATGCTCTGACTCTGCAGCTCTTCTCTTACTTACAAGAAGTTACACAAACTTTCTGCATGGTTAAACTTCATGAATAAGAGAATTAAAAGAAAGCCTAAAATCCGGATCCTAGTGATCTTTCTGAACATACTGTCGTGAAGATTTTATGAATACAGGTACAGCTGTGCTAATGGTCCCCTGCTGTCACTTGAGCCTGAATGTGCTCCCAGGTACCAGCTCTTCCTCTCAGGCTGTTCACTGATCTGCTTGAACTCACTACACCAACACAAAACAAATGTGAACAACAAAAAAACCCCCATCATATTCTTTTCAAGTGAAGAAACTGACTCAGCTTGGAGTACCAGAACCAGCACAAAAGGATGGGTGGAACAGCCTGGTTGACAGAGCTGGAACATGAAATGGAAAGAGAAGGAAGGAGGAGCAATGGGGGAGCCATTCCTGACATAGTCAAGCTGTTAGACAGGCTGAAGTTCTCTGTTAAATAATCCTCTGAGCAGCTGCTTGTCACTTGGACAAAGCCATTCTTGTTTTAACAGAGCAGAACATTGAGAATGAGTCTGACAAAGCTCCATTCAAGCTCCATTGTACCTTCTTTGTGTCAATCCTTCTTATCCTTCAGCACAAAAAGCTTTTGAGTAGCACCCTGTCCCTGGAACATCAGCCACCCCAAGGTGAGGTGACAGTGTAGAGAGTGCATTTCGCCTGGAGAGATGCTCTAAGGTGCTTTCCTGAGGTGTGTAACTGTCCAAAAATCACTGCACTGGGTGTGTGGGACACACTTATCCTCACTAATGTGGTCATCTATACCCAAATTCGTATTGCCAAACAGCACATGCAACACAGGCACTTTTTATGCTATTAGTTATAATTTATAAATTATTAAATACAGGTGATGTCACAGTATAATTTAATGTGATTAAAACCACCAAGATTTTATGTGGAAAATTCCCATATTTCTATGATGTGAAAATTCTAAACATGAGTTATGGGAAGAAAATCTCTTTTAGTGAGATCAGAAGTGGGATGAGTGCATAGAGACCCAACAACAAATAACCCTGAATTGCTTGGCAGCTGCAAACCAGTCCAGCAGCATGGACTTTGATGCCTTATCAGTTACGATGCTAAAGGACTTAACACAGAAAGTTTTTAAGTCTTAAAAATACTCTAAATTATATATAGAAATCTCTTCTGTTACCGATGTACAGAGACAAATTTCCCATGGCATGGTTTCTGAAAAGGAAATGTTTAAATGACCCGGTGGTTGTCTTTGAAGAGGCAAAGTCAAGTCCCTGTGTCCACTAACAAATCATTGCTCTGTGCACAGATTTTGTCCAAAGAAAGGCAAGACCATAACTGTTTTGAAATCTATATTTAAAAATAGTTCTGGTTCTATTAGTCACTGTCCCAGTCCAGAAATAAAAGGAGTTTGTTTAACTCTTTATCTACTCCACTGATTTACTTAAATTGCTGAATAAAAACAGGAGGAAGGTT
The DNA here is from genome assembly GCA_013398615.1 of Brachypodius melanocephalos. Taxonomy (NCBI): domain Eukaryota; kingdom Metazoa; phylum Chordata; class Aves; order Passeriformes; family Pycnonotidae; genus Brachypodius; species Brachypodius melanocephalos. The sequence continues at coordinate 2,890,720 of VZSR01000223.1, forward strand.
TTTTTGTTAGTAAGATTACTATAGAAATGTCTGCTGTCAGAAATAGTCCAGTACTGAAGCTGAGCAGCAATAATTAAGAGGAACGTTTACAAAATAAGTTGTGTTTACAGAGTATTTACTTTTTATGGAGAGCTGCTTGACTCTTGTTACTGAGTGATTTATGAGCATTTTTAGGTTGTAGCTCATCACAGTTCATTCTTTCCTCGGTTGTTTTTAATTACTTTGCTGATATGTGCTTAAAAAACCCCACCAACCTGAATACCAAACTACAGAAAGTTAACACTGAGTTGTTACTGTAAGAGCTGCTGTTATTGTGGAGTAGATTTTCATAGATTGTTATAACTGAGAAAAAGTGTTATGGTCAATTGTAGCATTTTTCTGACAAGTCTTTGATAGTTAAATAATCCACTATATTATTATCCACTCTATTTGTTTTTCAGCTCACATGTAGTAAACACAGAAATATTTCAGCTGCAAGTAAATTTTCTTATATTCTAGTTAAAAAGTGGCATTTCTAATTCTAAATTATCTGATATTACCAATCTGCACATAGTGACTGACAACCTAAACTCTTTGCTGCTGTTTATATAGAATAGATATTCAAACTGGACATACCTTGCAGGTCTGGAAGTTCTTCCGGAAGCACTGGAATAATCCACCTAAGGTCCTTATGTCCAGTTATTTCATATTACAAAATATATATATATATAAGGAAAAAGGAAGTTAGAGTGAGTTCTGTGAAATGAAAAGCAGATATAAAGAAAAATTCCACTTCCAAGCTTCTTGATCCTTCTGGCACTGTGGGTGATACCAGAGTAAAGTGCTGCTTCAGATTAGCCCATCTTAGTACTGAAGAATGATATTAAGGCGACTTGTTACCACTCATATGTTTTTCATCACTGCCTGTATTAGAGCCAAAACTTCTGGCTTAACTCTAGACGTCTAGTGGAAGACTTTATAAAACCTGTAGTTTAATAATAGTTGACATCAGGCCATTGGAAGTACAGTGAGGTCCATTTCAGGTCATTCCTGCTGTGGAATTCCACTTATTTATGATTTCACTAGCCATTATTCTTTCAAAAGTGTGACTTGAATAGAACTATAAAACTTCAGCCAGTGGCAGAATAAACCAGTAGCCTGCAGTGACCTGCAGACTGCCAAATCTTTCTAAAGTTAGAAAATTAGGACTTTATTGTGTAGCTATATATAAATTTTAGCTCTGCTTTCAGGAGGCAGCAATCTGGCTGGGGACAATGGTTCAAGAATGTAAACTGCAGATCAGGTTTTTAATCAATACAGCTAATTTCTGTCTCTTGTGTGTGGGAAATAAAGCATCTCTATTAATTAAAACAGAGACAATATTTGCAGTATTCTGTGATTGAAGTTGTGGATTTAAAACCAAGTCTTTGAGAATGTGCCCTGTTACAAAGTTTGTCCTGAGGAGCACATCACAATATTTAGAAACTGGGTTATTCTTTGTTTACCTTTCGTAGGCCTCTGTTTATGTAAACTTCAAAAATGTTTAATTAAGAGAGTTTACCTAAAGTAAGTTTCATAGTCAGGGAAGCACTCTGTGTCTTTAAATTTACAGTCCATTATACCCAGTTCCATGCGCATCTGACTTCATCTGTTTCTTTAATTAGCTCCTTTCTATGTTAAAAGTCTGGTCTTGCTTTGCAAAAAAAAAAGCAAAACCCTGGAAATTTCATTTGGGATTTTTTTTTGTTGTACATGTAATGTGCTGTTTGCAAAATGCCTGTACAAGTTGCATAATAGTTATTTTGTCTACTTAAGGAAGAAAAAGATTCTGTGCCAAAATTTAAAACGTTAATGCCGTGGTATCAGCAAAGACAAGATTTGTGTTACCTGCAGCATCGCTTTTGATGTGTTCCAGTTCCAGCAGCACAGATGGATGGTGATAAAGAGGCTCCCTATCGCTTTTCCCAAGGAATAAAATTACAGTTTCAAAAGCAATCACATTCCCACAGAAAAATCTGAAGGATGATCTTAAGCTTTTTTGAAATCTCAAATTGCATATATCTGCCTTCTCTTGCCTGCTTGTAGAAACCAAAGCTTCCTAAGCAAACACTCCCCTGTGTTTTGAATAGCTTGGTTTGGATAGGTTTACTTGAGGAAATTAGTATTAAATTGCTGTTTTAAAAAACCCTCCAACATTTTCTTGGCTGTTTAATAGAAGAGAGCAGGGCCTGAGGGTTGTGATATAAATGTACTGGTTTCTTTTTTCACTTTGTTCAGTAGCAAAGTGTTGAATCAGCAGTCTCAGCTCACCCTGGTTTTGCGGCAAACTATTCTTGAGGTTTAGTAACATCTCAATTTTGGATGAACACTCAGTGTTTTTATTATTATTTTCTCTTTTTTAGTTGATTCTGGTGGTAGGAACACATTCCTATGTGTATGAAGTTTGTCATAGCCAATTACATAATGAAGACAACACACAAAGTGGTAGTATCTGGAAAAAATAGAACATTCTTACGTGAAAGTGGATTATCAATCAATTTGGCCCAGTATATAGTATTAGTGGGGCAGAAATAAATACAGCTAACATTGCTGTTCTTGTAATGCAAGACATAGATGTCTTGCATCTCAAGACATAGATCCAGTATTTGATGTCAACATAATTGCAATCTAAAGAGTAAAATGCCCAGAAATCACCTTCTCAGGTCTCTTGACTACTCAGTTCTGAACTTTAGATGTTATTCTTGACAGCAGGACTTAAAACTTAACCAGTGGTTCTCAATCCACTTTATGAGCCTGTTCTTTTAAAGGTTTTCAGCACATTTTCAATGTCTCGGGTTTTTAATGCACGATGTTGGGGGCTTAATGAAGAGAAGTGGTATTTTCTGATAGTCTGATGGTGTTTTCTTTGCAAGTAAATGTTGGTATATTTTCCGAAGAAAGATTGTGTTTAAATAACTGATAGGTTATATAAGGTCAGACTGTTCGCTCAGAACTTGTCAGTGATTTCTGCTTCCACCACCGAGACAATTGGTTGAAAATTAGAATTCTGTCTTGCCTTAAAATACTTATGTAACATTTGTGAGTAATGGAGATTGATTTTTGAGCAAAGGATAGAAGTATATCCAACACATATGTGGTTCAGAATACTGTCTCACTAGAGTGAAATATGTAGATGAAAAAGAATTTGGATGGCGTTTTATATTTGAAATTATCAGTGCTATAAACTGCTACCTTTGATTTCTTTCTTGAAAATGACTGTATTTTGTATCACTTGATATGTCTGAGAGAGCAAACACACGCTGCCATATGTGGCTAATTCTTCCATTGCTGTCTCTGTTTTAAGCCAGTCTTGTATACATTTATTATTCTAAAGCAAACTAAGGAGTTTTTAATTTTCTAGCACTGTTTATAAATGTGGTTTACATAATGTGATGAATCTAACATCAACTGCACAAAGCTGCCTTGGAGCCTGCCCATCACATTTTAATAACATGACATATTCCTTTCGTGCTCACAACCGGTCCATGTGCGGTGTGGTCACATATTTTGGTTTTAGCTCAATTTTGGCTCCTCTGAGGCCGGACTACACCATTTAACCAGCTGAGTATACAAAATCTGCCCTCCAGCTTCTTGTAGTTCACTTTGATTCTTCAGTATCTATATATAAATATATTAAAAATCTTCTTTTATCATCAAGCATGAATTGACTTGTGCTCGTTAATAGTTTTTAGCACTTTTTTTTTGGCAGCTGACTTTAAAACTGCATCAAAATACAGTTTCCTTTGCAGTCAAAGTCCTCAGTCCCTGATGTTTGTTAGTAACACAGCAATATTGCAGGGCGGGGCAGAACTTGCAATATTGAGGGCTTGTGTACAAAAAGAGCCATAAAGTCAAGTGTACACGTCCAAACATCCATGGGATTGTCAGGCTCATCGTGGCTTTTATGGATGCAAGGATGTGGTGACCTGGAATGACTGGAGAGGCAAAACATCACCTGAAGGGTTTTCCATCCTTGCAGTTTCTTTTGCCTCTGGAGCATCACTTAACTTTGTTCTGTCTCAGGCTACAGATTAATACATTTTCCTCACTGTGGGAATGCCAATTTCAGAAGCTCCTACCTGGTTTATTCCCAGCTTGATGCTCTTCTCTTTGGTCCTGTGAAAAGATTTGTGCTCCAAACTGGATCAGGAAACTGCTTTGCCTGATCCTTGAAGGTCTTGAAATTAGTTTTGGTGTCTGTACATGTCAATTGTCAGTGGTGCTTGTGGTGCTGCTCACAGGTTTGGATAATGTGACATGGCATTTTTATGGAATATGGGTATTTATCTGCCTTAGAGACATTGGAAACACCAGACATTCTTTCATGGAAAATCAAACAGTAGTTAAAATCAAAAACTCTGCAACCAGTGCCAAACTACTGAATCACTCCAACAATAAGTTCTAAAGGAAAACTTTCTGTTCCAGAATACAAGCTGGAACAACATTTCCTCATAGAGTATCAAGCATTTACTCTGCCTAAGTTCAACAATGCTTTAAAAAACTCCCGAATCTTGATCACCTGCAAATGCTGAATTTCCCCCATTTTGTTTTACCAAAGAAGATGAATAATATGAATGTAAATGAGTTCACGTGCTTAGCCTTTGGGTAGATTCCTGTTGTTCAGAACATAAAGGCAGTGCTTAAAGTGGTGACTGTCATCAAGTTCCAGTGAGTTGTTAGTTTTAAGAAAAAAGAAATGTGGCCATCTAGTCCAGGAAAAAAGAATATTTAAAGCATGTTAGAATGAAAAGATAGTATCGTTTAATTTGGAATTAGTTTTCCCTAACTTTACTTATCAACAAAAGTAATTTATATTAATTAAAAATCCAAAGGCCCAAAAGAAGATGACTTTGACTCAGTTTGTGATTGGCTGTTAGGAGTGGAAGCAGTGAATATCACATTCCTGAGATAGTAATTAACTGCAATCTGCTCTTCTTTGTCTAATGAAGAACCTGGGTCTGTAAATGTTTGCATGTACTTTGAGCACATCTGTTTTGTAGATGGAAAAAGTAACAAGGTCTCTAGGAAGGTCTCCAAACCCAATTTGTTTGCAAGTTTAGAAACACAGTTTTTCACTTTGGAATAGTTGGAATGAAAGCATTTCTTTCATTGCTGATCATTAGTATCATTACTACTAATGAGGAGGATATACTCTAATTCCAGAAGTGATTTCCCTGTCATATTAATTAACTCAGCCTGAATTCAGATGTGTGTTTTTATCCGTGGGAATTTTCTGGGAGGGCTTCATTTGTTTCTCATCAACACAAAAGCAGTAAAGCTGTCATGCAGGGTTGGGTCTGGTTCTAAGCACTCCCAAGAAACTGAGAGCCTTCTGAAAAAAGCTGATTTACTTTTAGCTAACGACTGCTGCTACAGTTTTAGTATTACTTTCTCATAATGATGCTACTTTTAAATTGTAGGTACTATGTAATCTGTATTAGGTTCCAGTGGGCATTTTTTAAAAGGCAATTAAATTTGCTTTAATCACTTCTACACCATAAAGTATTTTGTTGATTTTTAGCATTCATTTTTTCCCCTTTCAGCTGTAGGGGAAAATCACAAAGAAGTCCTATCACTGTAATTTTTTAAAATGAAAAAAATAGGAAGATAAAAACTCCTAAATTAAGCCAAAAGTCCATGTAGAAACTAGCAGAAGACAGATGTACTAATAGACTATTTCCAAAAGTATTTGTTGGCAAATACAAGAGTGTGTTAGTGAAGAAGCTTGGTACCATGGATGGATTTGCTCTGCTTTCTGTCAGAGACGCAAATCCACTGGATGACAGAAGCTCCTTTTACCACTCAGTGGAAATATTTATGTAAATTGAAAGAAAACATATGTCATAATTGCATCTTAACTTGTGGTATGGAAAAGGAGAGCTTTTTTGTAGAACAATTTGTAAAGCAGAGGGTATTATTTTCTTCTTGAACACTTTATTCTAGAAAGGATGATTTCCATTTGGTTTTACCACAGCAGAACAAAAGAGCCTTGACTTCAGAAAGTAACTTACAAATGAATAACTTTCATTTTGTTTAACAAGCAAATTCTATCTTAATTTCATAGAATCATAGAATGGTTTGGGCTTGAAAGGATCTTAAAGATCATCCCGTTCCAAACCCCTGCCACAGGCATTTCTCAGCATTTAATTCATATGGTGACTATACTTTTGCTTCATGGTTATTAGAATTTCTATTTTTTCTAATTAATGGATAAGATGTGCATCTCCTCACAAAAAAACCAAGGATGTTCTTTGCACAGGTTGAAAAGCAATTAAATTCAGCTAAAATGAGAATTAATCACTGTTTCTGTCATATAAGGTTTTACTAGAGGCTCTCAAAATAGCCTTCAAAATAAATACAGAATTCAGGCAATGCAGATTAATTTGAACCCATATGTTGTCAAGAAAGAGAGTAATTATTCTGATGTTTCCAGTGCTAAAACCAGACCAACACTAACGAAATCAGTGGGTGGCAGGTTCAAAACCGAAGGAAATACTTCATGAAACATTTTTATAGTTCAGCTATGGAAATGTGCAAGACAGTGAAGTGGATTTTAATGTTTCATATAGACCCAAAAAGTAGTCGGTCTAATTGAAAGAGGAAAAGCTTTGCTTCCTGAGTTCTCTGTAATGAGAGCCAAAGGGAGCTGGAAAAAAAGGGGGAAAGAGATTTCCCTGGAAGACTTGTAGTAAATAACCTGAGTAAGTCCAGAACCATCCTGCATTAGAGGGAAGCCATAGATGGATGTTTATACAAAACTGCCAGTGAAAAGGGGTTGGGAACCACAAAATGTTCCCAAGGGTTTGTCATTCCCTGTCAGTTTTTAAGGAATAGAATTGGTGAGGCCAGAGGATGTAAGGTAATGGCATAGCCAGCTTTCAGGGGGTTGGAGAAATTACTGTGAAAAAAATAAGTACATTTTAATCCTTTTTCCTAATTTTAATCCTTTAAAAATACCATTACATAACTCACTTAGAAGATTCTTGTCTTTGTTGATAGTGTTGTTGAAGATCTAGTATTTCCACAGCTGTGTTCAGTATTATTCCTTTGAGAAAAATATCTGTCTTGTGGAAAAAATAAGTCAGCTTTTATGCATTACTGTCATATGAAAAATTCTCACAGGGAAACACAGATTTTTTTTCAGTAATATTGCATGGAACACCTACAGATTTCTGCGTGTATATTCATAATACTGCAGACTTGTATTGAAAATTCTTTTTATTGAGTTAACAGAACTGCTTCAAAGAACTTTGAAGCAAACAGTGTGTTATGAGCTGGTCTGAATAACTCTCTTTTATCAAAGATCCATTAATATAAATAACAGCCTAAAACAGAAATAATGAATCAGAAGTTTTCATTCAATAGCTATGTGGAAATCTGCATCCTGTACAAAGAATTAAACACCAAACAAATGGAAATTCTAACAACTACAGTAATTATTTATTCAGTGGCTGTAGGAAGTTCCTTACATAACAGACTATTAGAGAAGAAATTACAAGGTAAATGGGTTTTAAGAAGAACTTTTTAAATAATCCAACTCTGAATGCTTTAATTTACTTTAATCCTTGAGGAAAAGGTTATTTATTGAATGGAGCCAGGATGGCTCAACCAGACTGGAAGAATATTGTTTGGGGGGATTCTCTCAACTCTTATTTGTTCACTTGTAGAGACTACAGAGAATTTGTGTCCACTGTGGCTGCCAAAGCCATGGAATGGACATGAAGCTCTGGGCAGGAATATCTCTGGCCTTTATGGGGAAAGTGAATAGCACAGCCCCTGTACCTCCCAAACACCAGGTGATTTTTTGAGTCCAGCCTAACAGTTGTTAGATCTTAATTATCATAAATAATAAGGCATTTACCCCAGCTGCTTTGCTCCTAATAGCCAGAATAGTTTTGCACAATTTATGCTAATATAGAAAAGAAAGAAATGTTTATGAAGGAATCTGCAGCTGGGGGAAGAAGGTCAGAGCTGTAGGAAATACAGATCAAACTCTGCTGCTGGTTTTAGTGAGGGGTGAAATGGGATGGTTTGTATGAGCTGTGCGGGCTCATACAACAATGTTCAGCTACTGGGCTGTGGAAGAGGTGAAGTTGCCCTCAGCCTCCAGCCCATCTATTCCTCTGTTCAAATGAGATTCCCCTTTGTATTCTGTGTTATTATTATTATTCCCCCTTATTATCCTGTATTACCCTGCTACACCCCACTGGGGGAATTTTTACCAGAGGAGGGGCAGAGCAGAGGCAGTCGTGTGCTGCTCCAAGGAACTCCAGAGCAATGACCAGACTGTGTGTGGGAAAACTTTATGAACTGTTCACAGGCAGTGAAGTCAGTGAATACTTCTGGAAATGTGGAGGATTCTGCCCAGCAGCAGTTAGGCAGGATGAGGCCGGGCACCATGGAAAATGCATGAGCAGAACTGTCCTGGACCAGCTCAGAGCCCAGCTAGGCTGGTCCCCCAGCTTTGACAGTGACATTTCTACAGAGAAAGGACATTGCTGTTCCTGGGCCTCCTTTGCTTCCACTTTCCTTGAAGCAAAGTAAAGCTGTAGTTTTGGGACAGATGTTTCATTTAATTTCCAGATTCACCCTGAGGTGGTTTGGCTTTTTTCTGCTGTTCCTTGTGGCAGGGGAGGTTTAGGCTGGCTATCAGGAAGGTGGGTGGGGGGCACTGACCAGGCTCCCCAGGGATTGGTCACATCCTCAAGGCTGCCAGAGCTCCATGAATTTTAGGACAACACTCCAAGGCACAGAGTGGGATTGTTGGGGTGTCTGCAGGGCCATGGGTTGGATCAATGATCCCTTCCAACTCTGAATATTCCGAGTTCCTTTTAAGACTGATCAAACATTATCCAGTTGAGAGCAGCACATTTACTGTGTGAAAAAGTTCACACCATAGAGGTAATGAATCTGTTGGTTTACTTTTGCTTTATTAACTGGAATTTCAATATCATAAAAAGGAATGATAATTTATCATTAGTTGTTTTCTGGTGTGGTCAAAATGTTCTGTGCAGTACTCAACTCTAAGTTCTTTCAGAGACACACAATGGTGCAGAATGTGTTCTTAAAGGTAATTTAGAGACCAAATAACTCTTGCATCATGTAGAATGGAAGATTTTTATGAAGAGTTCTACTTGATGTTCTCTCTTCACCTATTAAAGTGAAAAGGAAAGAACAGCGCTGTGTCTTTATGGGTCGCTCCTGATGGAATTTTAATGTAGAACAGGGTGTCTGTTAGCGAGGAACATTGCATCTGTAATGAGACTTAATGACCTGGTTATTTGGAACATTAAAAACTGTATTTCCATTGAATTTCATTACAGCAGCTGTAACAAAATTGTTCAAATTATGCTTGCAGGCATTTGAGTATAGCTGCTTGGTACCTGAATCGGTACCAAATTGGTATAAATTGGTATAAAATTGGTATAAAACTTAGGAGTAGGATGTTAATTTACTGGGAAAATAAAAAGCTAGATTCATTTTGATCATATGATTGTTTCTTAATGTGGAAAAGGAGATCTGTTTAATACATTTCAGAGGTTTTTAAGTGACGTCTTCGCTACTTTTAGACGGAAAAAGTGTTCCAACATTTTTCCGCAATACTTTGGGGCCTTGAGACTGAACAGAAGTTGTTGACATCTTTAAATCAGAGCTCTTATTTCACGTCTGCTGTTTTTTCCCTGTTTAAAATGATCTTCGGTGTGCCAAGAGTAGTAAAATTAAAGCCTTGAAATAGAGTTTGGGATCCAATGGTAATGAACTGTAAGAGAGGGGTCATGTTACTAAAGATGCAATAAAAGCAGGGATCTCTTTTGTTCCTTAGGAAGCAGAAATGTGTGTCTGCTGAGCAAGTCCAACGTATTGTTAGAAATATTTTTGCACGGATCTTTGTACCTTTTTCACTTTACAAGAAGACAGTGAGACTGTTGTGCAGAGCTTCTTCCAAATGAGAGTTAGTTACACGGTTCACTAAACCTTTAAATGCTTCCTGCAGCCAAAACCAACTTTAAAGGAAATCTCTTTAAAAGCATTCACTATTTCCAAAGGGTTGGCTTCATCTCTGTGGTTGGGATGTTCTACAAGGTGGTCATGCTGTTGTTCTTACCCCTTAGAGCATTGATTTGACCTAAAGTTTGATCTTCCAAAACCTGATCCGTGACTTTAGCAAGGAGAGGTGGTGTAGAAGTTGTAACAGATGTTGGTACCTCAAGTTCTTTGTTGTTTTGACACTGGTTGGTTGGTTGAGGCTGTAAATCCAACTCAGATCCCTGGGGTTACACTTTCAGCTGAGGAGAGATTTTGAAGCTTCCTGAGGAACCTTCTGGAACACCTGAAATTGTAGTGGTTTGCCAGTCCACAGTCGGCAGACTTGTTCTCTGCAAACTGCTTCATGCAGAAACTTGTCAGGGTTATTCTGTAAAATTACTTTGGTAGCATTTACTTGTAATTTTACTGTTTTCCTGTCTGTAGACTTCTCTAAAAATTGCATACATTGGAATATAAACATAGTACTTAAATTAGAAAATGTTTTCTCAGGAGAGGTTCCAGTTAACGTTGGTATTACCATGCGACACAAATGATAAACTGATAAAATGATAAACTGTTTATTTTCTTGCTGCGATGTAACTATTTATAAAGCTGTCACTTGAGAGATCTTAAAAGTTCATCAATTTCTTTCAGTAAAAGCACAAATTTTTGGTAGAGAAATGTTCTGTTTCCTGGTTCTGATAGTTTTCTTTTAGCGTGCTAAAGGGTTTTTGCAGTAAGTGCAAGCGTGATGGATATTTCAGAATCAAAATTCAGAAATTACGTCAACCACTCTCTGTAGTGTTACTGTGATACAGAATTAACTGAGTGAAATTCACTTTGTCATGGGCAAACAGAAAGCAAGTGGTCACACAGCAACTCCTTTTTGGGGCAAAATTGAGTGATTTGTATCTTTGTCGTGGAGGGATCTCTATTAAATTTGAAATGCAAAATGGAAAAGGTTGTGTGAACTCAACATTTTGGGGTCTGAGAGATTCTAATAGCCTCAACACGTGGGCATCAATAATGAAAATCTCATTTTGGGAGGTATTTGATGCCTTTATTTTTCTGAGGTTTTTGTCTGGGTTTTTTTGGGTTTGTTTTCCTAAGAAAGCTCATTTACCTTGCTTAGAGAAAACATTGCCTCTAATTGTTCCTTCAAATTCAGAAAGCTACCTAAGCTTCCATGGAAACAATATTATTTTGTTGGAGACCTTTGCAGTTTTTATCATACCAGAAGTGCCTGTCCCTGGCTCAGGAACGTTCTCAAAGTTCTGTCCTCCTTTACTCAGTAAAAATGACTGTGTCTTTTATACCTTTTGTATTAATTTGGTGATAACCACAGGATGTCTTCTGCTACATTTCAATTTATAATGAGATTTAACAAGTCTTGTCAAAATTCTGATGTGGGATACTTGAGCCAACAATGCAAGTCAGAACTTAGAAATATAACAGAAATTCTAAACCCTCAAAAATCCTCTTACACCACAAAGCATTGTGGTTCTGGAGTTTCTATGGCTATTGAATCCTAACCTCTCCTATTCTGGTCTCTTACTGACTGTAAAATATCTTTCCCTCTTCTAATTTCAACATTCACAGCTTGTATTCAGATCTATTCACCTTGCACTTGTCTCTGGCTGGGTTGCTGACAACGTCATATTCAGGGTTTTGCTGTACTGTAAGTTGTTTCCTCTCTGAAATGTTTAAAAAATTCTGATGTGACATCTCTGCAGTCTTAGAAACTTGCAGCTGGTTCACTCTTGAATTTCTCTGTGAATAGAAGTCAGCTGCATCTGTTTGTGGAGAACAGGAGAAATGAGAATGCTGCTGGGCATCTCCCAGATCCAACTGCCTGGCAGAAATGTTACTGGATTGGCTTAGGAAGATCTCCCTCAAAGCAGTTCTCATCAGGGACTTGCCATGAAGGCTCTCCCAGTGTGGATATATATTTATATACACTGTTTCATAAGACTTCTGAGTCTGATAGCACTTAGCTAGAATTATTTTTCCATTCTCAATCCAATGGCCTTCTCAAAGTATATTCATTTCCAATGTCGGCCTGCAAAAATTAATTATTTGTTCAAATATTTTAGAGAGTAAACTAACTATAGTGGTTTTGTGCTGAGCTGTCCTTGCATATTTTTATCGTGCTGGTGGCCAAAGATTCTGAACTTGTTTTTCTTGATCAAGAATTCTCAGGTCACTGTATCCTAGAGTCACAAGCTGTAAAATGGTGACAGTCCCGTTTACTTTGTTCATACAATTCTTTCAAGCTCACTGTTTAGAAGTGATGAGACTTTTATAATAAAGCCCATTCCACTTCCAGTATAATTAGTAATTTTGAAGAGTGGGTTTGAGCTGTTTCCATCTGACTTGTGGAAATGTTGTGCAAGTTTTGTGGATTTCTCAAGTGAGCAAGCACCCGTTTGTTCATACCCTTTATCCCTTGGCTTCTCTCTTCTGCTTGGTCTCCTGCCTCTGCTACTGTTGTGTTCCTTTTCAAAAATATTTTTCCTTCAGTCTCTGTCACACTACTGGGGCATTACTTTGGCCTTTTAACTTTATTTTAGGTCACCTTCCATTGCTGAGGGCTCAACTTCCACAGTGGAATGTCAGGCAAGCTTGATACTCATTGTATTAAACCCCCAAAGGAATAATCTTAGTCAAATTACTTGCGTAAAAAGTCACTTTTATGATGTCTTAACAGTGAAAAAGCACATCTTGGAGAAAAATTACATTTGTGGTCACAATAAATCTTGATTTATCTGTATTTTAGTGGTGTTATCCCCTGCGAATCTAGTGGAGAATTTCAAGTGGCTCTTATGAGTCTGAATGTTTGATAAGAGAAGAACTCTACTTGAATGAAAATACTTGCAGCAATATGTGGTGTTTTGCTTAAATTTATTATAAGACTGCACATCCTATACAGTATAAAAATCTAACAAACTAACTGTGGAACCTATTACTGTGACTTCAAAAATAATTTTTTAAAATTAAAATATGCTTTGTTTAAAAAAAAAAAAAAAGGCATCCAGATAGAAATTAATTGCTCATTCCTCTAGGTCCTCAGAATCTGTGTTTGAATACAGGAACTTTTTAGGGTCATTTAAAACAAACAAACAAAAAAATTAACTCTTTTTCCTAAAATTTCATTTGGAAGGAAGCTTAACACTGCAAAATGTTTGGTAGAAAATCCAGTCCTGTGTGTCTTTTAAGAAATTTGATTCCTGCATTGTTAGAACATTCATAGCTCCAGGACTTTTTATCTCTTATGTACAATTTTTACAGTCGATAGTCCACTTAAAATGTTTTAAATTCAGTTAATCGAATAAAGCAGGACCAAGCTGAGTGTTTAGTTATATTCTTAAATCCTAAAATCTGATCCTATAGAGGGTATGCCTGAGGGCACAGTTTAACCTGTTGTGTTTAAGTACAATAGTGTTTAATAGAAATAAAAATAGATGTCATAATCTTAAGCTTCAATTTTTACATTTAATGGTTTTATAATGAAACAATATGAAGAAACACACTGATACCTTACTTCAGTATATAATATACAGTATCATATTTATGGCAGTAGGAAGGGTTTAAATCAGAAATAAGCAGACCAGTGAGTAGAGAGAATAAATAAAGGTGCATTTCTAGAGATGGGGGCTGCAATGCAGAACTGGGGAGTTTATTTGGTCTTCTGTGGTTTAAGAACAACACTGCAATAGGATCTTATGCATGAGAATGAATGTGGGGAGAGCTGCCTTGTGTTGATGTAGTTGTTTTCAAGGTGAACATGTTCCAAGTGTGAATCTTCATTCTCCTCCTCACTGTGGTCGTGCTCATCCTCGTGGTTGGTCTGGGTCCTGCAGATGCGTTCTGGGGGCACTGTCCTGTGACACAGGGGAGGAATCATGTTATAATTATCCCCAGATAACTCTAACTTCATCGTTTATTTCAGAGCTGCTCTCTATTTAGATATTTGAAAATGTTAACTTAATCAGTACATTAAATTTTCTCAATTACGTATTTACTGAGGACTTTCAAAAGCCATTCTTTTTAACATTCTCTCCTTGCACTTTTTTCTCATTTCTATCATATACTGAATTGTCCTGAGGAAAGCATTGCCACATGTTGCTAAATGAAAGCTTTGTCTGACACATGGGAATTCTCTCTTTGTCATTCCTTACAAAACAGCACAGAGGGCCTGGATTGCACACGTGGCTCCACAGCTGGGACTGCTGGAACCTGCTCACCAGGTGACTCCAGCTGCTGACTCCTCCCATTGTTTTGTTATCACTTTGGGCTCTCTCCTGGAGGAGAAAACCTTGTGATTGCTGCTGATGAGCATTTTCAGTAACTGTGAGGAAGGGTGAAATCTCATTTTTATCATATTAAGAAATACTGCAGAAGAAAACTGATGATTCAGCTGCTCTTTCAAATTTTTTAAAAACAAATATCTACTTAAAAATAACAAATTCCTAAAGCAAAGCATGTCTTGTTAATTTTAATGTAATTAATGTAACAAAGAGCTTGGACAGTACCTTATTTTATTATTGTTCAGTCTTAGAAAACGTAGTTTTCTCATTTCATCAATCCCAAAGGGTACAGCCTTCAATTCATTGTGATCCAAAAAGAGCTCCCTCAGGGAGTGGTAAGCTCCAAAAAACGACACTGGGTCGATGCCATCGTCGGTGAGTTTGTTAAAGGACAGGTAGAGATACTCCAGCCCCGGCCTCATGTGGCCAAACACATAGCCTGGAATTCTTTCAATCTGATTGCCGATAAGCACCAGATGGAGTAAAGATTTGGGCAGATAGGAGGGAACATGGTATAACTTATTATAAGAGAGATCGATTGACTCCAAGTTCCTGCATTAAAGGAGAAAAGACAAAAAAAGGCTGAAACCCCTCGGAGCTCGTGCCCTGGCAGTGCTGTGTTCTGCACAAGGCTCTGCTTCATGGCATTACCAGGGAATGACATTCCAAAGGAAATTTGTTTCTGGTAATGGGGCAGAATGCGTTTTATGGGACATGGTCATGCATAATTACTCTGGGAATAGAAAGAATTAATTCATGAATTAGCAATCAAGCACAATGATTTTGTTGATGGGAGGAGATCTTGACTAATGAGGACGGGAGGGGGGCTGAACAGGGGAATCCCAATGGACTAATTTGGGATTGCTGCAGTAATGAGTTACACTGAAGAACTGGAATAACCTTGGGATTTCAGTCGTTATCCCATTAACAGGGAGTTTAAAGCTTTGTTCTGAAGGCCATTTGAGATGGAATTGTGTAAATGAATCAGTCCCATGTGCTTTGCTTCCAGGGATGAGAGATGCTGTCAGTAATAAGTGTGCTTGTTTTCAGCTTAGGGAATTTCCAAGTTCAGGAATCAATGGATAGAGCTGCAGCTGCCAGTGATGGCCGGATACCCTGCTCAGCTTGGCAAATTATTGAGCAGGAAAATCAAAAGCTCTATCATCTTTTACTACTTATATTCTCATTGATCACTCTGCTTATATTCTGCTCTTAGACAATGCAAATACACGGTCTTCCCTTCATCTTATTTACTTTTATAGTTTTTAATCCAAGGGGAAATAAGGCTAGGGCAGTATTAAATTATTTTTAAATTACCTGTGAGTTAATTATATATATCTCAATACTAGATTACCATATAATTGTACACAGTCTTATTTATAATCAATGTTCATTTTTGAATGGGTGGTCAGAAAAACATATTGACTTTTATGTTAATATGGTACAGATTTGAGGTAAAAGATCTTTCTATTTGACAGCTGTCTTCTAGATTATACAATTAGGCAAAGGAAAACAAATCAAAGCATAATTACAACTCTAAGTTAAAAGTAATGAAGTGCAAATAATTGTTTGATTATCTGACTCACTAAAAACAGAGAAAAAAGATAATAAATGGTTTTTAAATGTCTGGTACTTACTCTTGGTTTATCCAAGCCAAAGGTGCTATCCTGTGCTCTTCTAATTTGTTATGCTTTAGCCCAATGATGTTGATGTTTCTGGTATGGTTAAAGCAAATTTCTGACACTTCTTCAATTTGATTATGTTCAAGATATAACTCCTGTAAGTGTATTTGGGAAGAATATTTGTAAGATCAGACTAGACTGGATTTTCCAAATGGAGCAATTATCTGTCCTCTGTATTACCTGGTCCATCTGTTAATTCTGAATTTGAACCAGAGTCAGTTTGTAGCTGGAGTGGGACTTTCAGAACCACAATTTTTCAAAGCAATTGTTTTGTTTTCTCATTTGTGAGAATACAGATTGCTTTGAAAGGGCAAACAGAATGAATTGTATTTTTTGGGTGTGTCTTGGGGAGTTGTTGTTAGTATTTATTTTGGTGGTTTTGTTTTCTTTTTACCTCAAGCGTGGCAGGAAGACCTTGTGGGATAATTCTGAATTTATTTCTTCCCAGTCGCAAATAAGAAAGACTTTTCAAAGGATAAAAAGCCAAAGGACTGACATTTGCTTCACTAAGTTTATTTCCTTCTAATTCCAGGGTGACCAAGTTCTTTAAACCTAAGGAAAAAAAGTTTAATTTCAGTTGATTAATGCTATCTTACATCTTGTTAAAATACACATTCATAATTCAGCAGTCTTAAACATTACTCAGATCAGTTCACAGCAATGAAAAAGTAAAATGAACTGATTTTATGATCTCAAAATCATGGAATTGTATTGTTTATAAGTTTGTAGAGCTTTAGAGATTGACCACAGCTTTAATTACATTTTTCTCTCCCAGTCCAAATGGAAAGGGCAGCAGCTGATCCAGTTTAGATGGGATTCTTTTAGCAGGAGAAGAAAGGAACAAAAAAGTCCATCAAATTCTGACATGGATAGTGCCCTTTCTTTCTTCTTTCTCTTTTTTTCACTTCCATGCAATTTAAAAATAACTAAAATGGTTTCACCACACATAAAGCCATCAGGTTAAAGGTGGGGCTGGTTATTGTCTTCAACATTCTTCAAATTCACCTCCACTCAGTGACCTTAAATATAAACTGCAATTGCATAAGGGAAAATATAATTTTAAAATATTTTGTAATGCAAATCTTTCAGCTTTTGCTGCCTTTTGAAAACATGGCACTTTAAAGCTAGCAATTATTTTTCTATGTCAAACCAGGCACATTTGGTTTAACATTCAGCTTTTCAAAGTTTTTTTTTTTTTAGCTTTTCATATGATCGATACTAGTTTTTTAAATACCTTTTAAGCCATCTTCATCAATGGCATGAAGTTGGTTGTCATTTATTTTTATTTCTTCCAAAGTTGAGGGCAATTCAGAGGGAATGAGCACCAGCATATTTCCATCCAAATACAAACGTTTCAGCTTTTTCAGGATCTTATCACAGGGAGGAAGAAGAGCACTTAGATTATCAAAGTGCATAATAGATTATCATAGATTATCAAGGTGCAAACCATGCAGTTAAATATACAGTTAAGATTTTCTTAAAGATATATTTTGTAAGGCTTTTCAGCAGCAGTGCAGTAGTACCCAGTGGTTTGAATTAAAAAGTCTTGTTTTTCCCCATCAGCCTAATTAATAGGTTACTTTCTGCTAAATATTAATAAAAATGCCAGTTAATGTCATGTGTAACTGGAAGAGCTTTCCCACAGCCCTGTTGCAGTTCCTCAGAATCATTGTTTGCATTCCTGCTGCTCTCTGAATTGGGGAAGTATTGTCTCACTACACTGTGCACTATTTAGGGCTTCATAGTACATGCATTTAGAAATTATCTGCTTATCCTCTTCATTTGTGAGCAAACTGATTGTTTTCAGTAGGTCTACAAATTTACTCAGGCAGAAGGACTGCAGCTTTCATTAGCTGAAGATTTTTATGCTTAAACCAGCTTAAAAATGGTATGAAAAATTATCAAATCTTAATTCTTGATTATGGTGAGATATTTCTCAAAGCAGCTATTGAATTATACAATGCTTCCTTATACAAGGTGCAAAGTGGTTTAGATCCATAAACTGAAAAGCAAAAAACATTCTTGTAAGCAATAATTATTGAGAGGGTAGCAGAAGAGTTAGGCTTTCTTACTTTGAATGCTTTGGGACCTATGCCAGGAGAGGTAATGTTGTTTTTACTCAGATCAATCCATTCCAAATTAGGTATCCCATTGAATGCTTCATCTGAGATTGTAGTGATGCTGTTTCCTGGGACAGAAGGCAAGAAAAAGTTTGAGTTATGAAATAAAGTCTGCACCTGAGGTGTGTAATATTGCACCTAGAAAATACATCACAAAATAGCATTATGGACAGTAATTTTGCATAGATATATTCATCTTAGTATTTAAATGTTGGGATGGAATTTTAATGTTTTTAATTTCTTATTTTAAAGGCGTAGCTGTAAAATTAGTTCTAAAACTTTCCTATGTTAAGGAATGACAAAGCCTTAAAAGTGCTGTTGAGTGCATGTGAGGGTGGGTGATGTTACAAAAGTCACGCAAAGTAGGCCCGTTAATTACCTGTGAGGTCTAAACTCGTTAGGTCTGGATCTGAGATGGGAGGTATTTGTGTAAGTTTGGCATTAATGCAGCTTACTGTGGTGTCCGAGGTGGAACATCCAGATGGCAGAGGAGGAGCTTCTATGGGTGGAACAGGAATGGGGAAATGGGCTGGAATTCTGAAAGCACCATCATCATCTTCATCACTGTCATACTGCACATCTCCTGCAGCTCCCCTTCCCGGGACAGGCAGCTTCTCTCTGCGACGCCCTTTGTGCCTCTGGCGATCCTTTTTGCCCCTCCTTTTCTTTTTCCCTTTTTTGTGACCCTCTTTATCTCTAATCTCTATCACTTCTGTTGGAAGCAGGCCATGCTTTTCCGTTTGAGTTTGTGCTGATGGCAGAACATTGGTGGTGTTGAGGTCCTTGGGGTCTGGGGAATCACCAGACATCTCACTGATGTCATCCAGTGAAATTATAATACTGGAATCCACCGAGGAGGCTGATGAGGGAAAAAAACAACACAAAAGAGTCTGATCAAACTAAAATATTAGTAAGCACTGTTCCCCACATACAGTAAAAAATTATGACTATAAAATATTATTCCTCTCAGAATATGATTTGAAGTATAAGAATGTGCTCTTGAATTGCTGCTTGAGAAAAAGAGACTTGACTGAGAAATGATTGAGGCAACCATACAGAACAGTTTGTACACAGCTACAATTCCTGACAACTCCAGACAAAATGGTGGGAAAATTAATGTAGCCTTCATTATCTTCCTTTTTGGCTTCTTATTAATTATAGATTTCGTGGTGATGGAGGTGTCTAAAGAGGAAAAATAATGTGTCTGGGAGCGGGAGGTAATTTGGAAAAAATGTGCAAAGGTCAAGACTTTGTTCTCCTCCAGAAGAGACTGTCAAGGGAGGAGTTGGCTGCAGGTGGGGATCTCACCAGGGAAATGCATTAATTCCATTACCAAAATGCAGTTTTTACTTCCATAATAGGATAATGCTAATAAAAGGAGTTTAAATGTCTCAGTCAACATGACTTCTACAGTTCTACAGTGAATTCCTATAATGTCTCATCTCAGAGTGTCACATGCACATACACACGAGGATAAACGCTTCTTACAGTAGGAGGAGATGGAGTTCAGTACTTTGCAAATAGAAAATATTGGGAGTGTGGGAAGGAAAGGAAGGAAATCGTATCTCATATTTATCTCCTCCATTCTTTTTCTTTTTAAAGGTACAGATTTTATTTCAATTATTGTGAAAAACCAAGACTGTAGTTTTGTGGCATCTCTTGTGAATTGACTTTCTTCTCTTGATTTACATCAAATTGCTGCATGTTTTTGCACTCCTAACAAAGATTTACCACTCTCTGTGTCTAATACAGCAATAGTGTATTCTAGTTACTGATTGATCCTTTGTAAATGGAAGTGGGGTAGAAAGTATAAGTAGATGTTATTTCTTCATACATTTACAAAGTTCTGTAAAGGTAGAGGAGAAGCAGAAAGGGGAGGTAAAAAAGAAATACAGTTATCCTTACTCTTGCATACTTAGCATCATCTTTTCTTTAAATGTATCAAACTCATCTAACAGAATACTTAGAGAAACCAAGGCCAACTTGAGTAGAAACTCTGAAGAGCTGCTTTTATCATGAAATTCAGTGTAATGTGTACCTTGTAACTCTTGGGACCATTACATGCAGTTAACGTTTAAGATTTTAAACGAGGCAGTTTCAAAACAGTAAATCCATGGTGTCCCATACCAGTCTCAGAACACACTGGGCAGCATTCTCCTGCAGGAATGATGGTGTGGGGACATTTCAGGGGGTGACACATGGCTGTGTCACAGATCACCTCTCCCTTGGAGCAGAGACAGGTGACACAGGGCTTGGGAGACCACACGGCTTTGTCGAACATGATCATCCCGTTAGCTGTGCACTGCCCCTTCTTCCCTGGGAACAGAAAATGGGAAAGTGGATTTAGACAGCTTAAAGTAAACCAACAGTGTTCATTTAAAACTTTGGAAAGAAGCACTGCTATTTTGTTCTCATTTTGAAAATATGTAAAACACATCCTATATCCTTATTTTTCATAGCTGTATTTTCTTCACCTTATTAGTAATCTCCAGCTATGCAAAACTTGAGTAGTTTTTCCTCTTCTGTTCCTCTCTTGTGCACTAGAGGTCTTTTCTAGTATCTTGCACATTAAATGAGAAAGTTTTATTAAGGCCCTGCAGAACTGGGAGGGTAACAATATTCATTTTATAGTGACAATTCATGGGCTTGGTGGAAGTAAAGTCCATTCTGAGGTGACTGATGAGATGGCAAAAATCTCTACTTCCCTTTAACTTGCTTTATATGAAGAAAAAAATAGTAAAAAAACCCTTTTTGCTAGAAAAGCAGCAATCCAGAACATGTTGTGCTATGAAATACTCTTGTCTCTGAAGTTTCTGGACATGTATATATAAAAGATTGCGATCTCCCCAGGGTGCCAGTTGGAATTTTCAGAAAGAAACGTAATTTTGTAAGCTCTAGTCAGATATTCCGTAGGCAAGTGATTTGGAGGGCAGAGAGACTTGGGAAGGGAACTAATCCCAGTCTCCCTTTCCTTCCAGTGGTGGAGTTTACCTCAGCAGAATCTTCCCTGGGCAGTTCTCACCCAGGCTCCAGGATAAACATTGCACTTTAGTACGATGCTTTTTTATTTTTGGTCTTTTGAGAGAAGGAAAACCAAGGCTGAGATTCTTCATCCCACGTAAATATTTCTATTTTTGCTTGTACCTCTAAATCTTGTTGAGCAGCTGAACTCCTTCACAGCTTCCTTTTCCTCTTTCTAATCAACCTAAGAATGCATTGCTGAAGTCTTGTTTTGAGATGAAAACCCATTTCCAACTTTGTACTTCCCTGCATATAAAGAAAAAGAAATTTCCTCTTTTCCTGATCAGTTTGACTTCCTCCTTCAGATGAAAATTAATATGGTGGAAAAGTCTTATCTCACCTGAATCTCCATGTCAGGAGACTCACTTGTGGTGCACAAATTGTTGCCTTTAGAGGGGTTCTTTGTAGGGTTTGTTTTCCCACACTCTACCCTGGTCTGTGTCTGGGTGTTTAGTTTTAATAAGAGTATTCAGGATAGCCTCTAAATAGCCCTGTAAGACTATTGTGAATATTTGGTTTGAAATGTCCCTGGGATTAATATTTGTCTCAAAATGAGGCATTTCGCAAAGTCTTTTGAAGGTAGTCCTACTTCATAACAAAGATTCTTCCTTTGTCCTTCTGCTTAAAAACCACTGGATATCAATCTGTTTTCTACAATAAAAATCAATTATCAGAATCATCCAGTTTGGATGATCATCTATTTTCTATATATTTTAAAAAATGCTTTTGATTGCTCTTAGAAAGAAAAAGGCAAGAAATTAAAGTTTTGAGTAGTTGGATCTTGTTTTTTTCAAAGGTCTGGGACATCTCTGCATCATTTCAACTCCATAAAGTTGTGCTCTAAGCAACTCCAGCCATGTCCAGTGGAGGAGGAGAGCAATTAGCCCAGGCCAAGTGTTAGTTGGCTTTAAGTCCCAGGTATCTGCAATCCAGCTGTTGGTGGATCCTGATTTTGGGGTTTATGTGCTTGCCCAGTACACCACATTATTTCTTTTCAATAATCTCCAAAAGAAACACAAAAAGAATCCTGCACTTTCTCATGTTAAACAATAAAACACCAGCTGTTCCAGAGGAGCATAATCTGGCCTGAGAAGGAAATTCCTCTGTGCTTCCTAAATTTCTTTCTTTTCTTTTAGCTACTAGAGTGTATCAGAAGTTGGTGCAAATCTTCTCTGAATAAGCATAAAGATATGAGTTATCAGGCTTGGCCTCTGAAGGCTTCTTTAACAAATTATCCTTTTTTTTTTTCCTGTGTACACAAGAGTTGCATAAAAAGCAGGAGCAGTTTGTGCTCCAAGACAGGTTTTACCCTTTTGGTGCATTGCAGAACTGCTGTCTGGCACTGTTGGGATTCCCAGAACCCCTGTGAGACACAAAAAGGTTATGCTGAGATGCTCCTCAAATTTCCTGACCACTGAGTCACTTCAGCTTGGTGGTGTGAGCAGGGAGAAGTGAGGAGTGAGAGAGATCAGGAATGGTGCAGCAGTGAACATCCTACTCTGCTCTACCTAATGGACAACTGCAAATTATCTCATGTTGTCCCAACTGTTTAATTTAATTTAAATGTTCACATGATTCTAACCTGGAGGATTAGATATGTCTGGTTACTGTTAAACCTTCATTTAGCTGTTAATTTTCATCCTGCATGTATCTGTGAATTTGGGTGGGTTTGGTGTTTTTAACCTACTAAGAGCAAAACAAGTAGCTAAGAGAATGGAAATGAATGTTTGGGTTGCATTTTTTTCTATTCTGAAGCATGATTAATAATACTGTTCTATTATTTAATAGGCTCTTATTTTTCCAAATCTGACATTAACTTGAAAAAATTTTGAACTTTAAAAGCTAGACTAAAAAAATACCTTGTGGTTCCAGTCTTTGGCAGATGAGCATAGGACTTTTAACCTTTGGAAATATGGTGTAAATTCAGCACGGAGTTCCAACTAAAATGAGTTCAGTGGTTTTAGCTCAGCTTTTGGATGGAAGTCCAGAAAGAAAGAAACAAGTGGGGGGAGGAGGGGGAGAGCTGTGCATTATTTCAGCATGACTGATGGTCCTGACAGAAACTCTGGAACATCTTACATGAAGTGTATGCTACTTATGTGGTATTTTCCTCTGTTTAATTTAAAAAATATTCTTAAATTAAAGCTTTGACATTAGTAATGTGTATAATACTGTAATACACACTGGAAATGCCATAGTCCAGAGTTTTGATAGTTTTCCTATTCAAACCCTTATTTTTAAAGGTTTGATTTGAAATGGTTCAGCCTTTCTGAAGTAAGGACTCACAACAAACAGTAATTGTGGACAAAATGTAGCTGATTTATGTTTGGCCATTGGAGACCTCTTAACCCAGTGCTCACATCTGTTCTGGGACACACTGAAAGGCTTAAATTCTTGCTTATAAAAATAGATTATTATCATTTTATACAGAATATGGTCGTCGTGGCTTTTTTTTCCCATAAAATTCATTAAACTGCATATGAAGATTTTACTTCGTGTGTGATCTCCTGATAGATGAATGGAAATATCTGTATCTATAAAATACATATTACTACAGCAGTGTGAAAACCTCTGGGATCACCAAAAAGGCAAGTTTTATAGAAATCATACTATTGAATATCTATTAAATAAATCTGGGTTCTCAATATAAATGGAACATAAGAGGTCAAGTGTTTAATGAGTAGGATTTCTTCTCTTTTAACTCAGTTTTCCATCATAAAGGTCTTATTTATAGTGCAACTTCCATATTGCAGCTACTACCAAGTGTTATTAAGTTATTTACAAAATCAAGAATTATTCCTGAAAGTTTGCATGTATAGTTTGCTTTTCAAAAATGCAATCCATAAAGTAAAAACTTGAATCTATTTTAATTAGCACTGCTGTTGCTGGTGTTGAAATGTTAATTGACTTCGGAGATACATTGAGTAATGAATTCTTCAAAATTACCTTCAAACTTGCTACACATTGGAAACTATGAAAATACCCAACAAATTTTTTTGTTAGTTCAGATCAAAAAATAATGCAGAAAACCTGCAGGAAATACTGCTGTTACCTGGCAATCAAAAAGCCTCATAATGCCAACCACAAAATGACTGCAGAAGGCAGCAGGTGAGTGTGGAACAGAGCGAAAATAAAGCTTGAATGAGTTTATCTGTTTGAAATGAAAAGTCAAGGAGCAGAGGGGCTCTGTTCTCACCTGGCAGGACACTGTAGGTGCTCTCGTGTTCCCCCAGCCCCACCAGGGAGTCGAACACGCCCATCACGCTGTCATCGATGTTAATGAGGGGGATGCTGCGTCCCAGGAGCTCCATCCCGGGTGCCCTCGGGGTCCTGTGCCCTGCCCAGGGGCTCCTGCCCAGCCCCCTGTGCTGCATCCTCCTCCTCCTCTGCCTCCTGCCAGCACCGCCTTCAGCTGGGCAAAGCTCCGTGCATAGCGAGAGCAGCAGGAAATAACAGAGCACTGATGGGGCCTGCATGGCCTATGGGTCCCACAGAGTGTCCTGGAAGGGGAAAAAACAGGGGAATCAGGTACCTGCAGAGCTTTAGGATGGTGGCAGTCACACATGTGGCACTTTTCAAGGCAGGTGAACCGATATATTGTAGGTCAGTATAACCGAGGTTCCCCTCGCAAAGAAATTGCCCTGTGAGAGCTACAGTGACCAATTTGATTTTAGTGATTCTCAACAGTCACGGTCAACAGGTGCTGGTTTGTGTTTGTGCTTGCATTTCAAGATTTGCAGTGCCAGCAGGCATTGGCAGCTCAGGAACTGCTGCTGCTTCTAGCAAGGGACGTCTTGAGAGTTCTGTAAAGTGTGGCTTCCTTTTTTTTTATTTTTTCCGGGGTAACTTCTGAGTGTGGGAATGGCAAAGTAACAGAAAAATGCCCAATTTATTTGTGATGTGCTGCTCCCAAATGCTTTTGGCTTGGCATTTCTGTGTAAGGTGTTTTTTCACTGTAAATCAAGAGATGTTGCTTTTCCATCCATCTCTGGCCGTCCTCTTCTCTAACAGGATCTGCTTGATTCTGCAGAGGAGACCTTCAGGATGTTTGTGCTATTTGTGACATCCCACAACTGCTTTTCCAGTGAAAGTTTTTAATTAAGCGTAGGTCTAGTAAAGTCCATCTAGAATGGGTTGTGTTCTGCATTTACTTATTAAAAAATTCAAATTAATTGAGCCCTTCTTATGCTTGTGACAGAAAAATTCCATTTACTGTCACCAATAGGTGGCATTCCAAAACAGAGCAGTCAGGATTGAGAAGCGTGCACAGGGAGGATTTCCAGCAGTGCATTGCTCTACCAGTGTGGAAATCAGACCCTGCACATCCAGGGTCATCAATGAATTTGTCAGAGCTCTGTTGCAGAATTCTTTCAAAAAGGAAATGCTACTGTCAGCAGAGATAGGAGACATTTGTGTTCTTGGGAGAGTGAGAATTAGGGGAAGACTTGGAGCTCTTGGGCTCTGTGGCCAAGACAAGGCTTAGAGCATGGCCATGGTTTTTCTCTGAGAAAGTTCTGAGGAGATTAAAAAATTCTTCATGTTCATCAGTCTGGCTTTACATGTCATCTTTCACTTTGGAGTTAATCTTATTAGAATTATATTCTGTAAATATTGGACAGTATTATTTTGGGACCTTGAACTGTGGCTTTGCCTGAATTAGATTTTGTTAAAAAGCTTGTTCATCTTGGTATTTTCTGATTTATAGAGCAGGTCACATTTTTGGTGCAAGTTGCCTAACTGTTCTTTAACATAAGGGATGAGATTGATTGCTTGTTTTTCATGCTTTCCACATCATAATTCTCATATATTTTTTTATTCTCATGTTTTAAAATGGGAAGTTGGCAGTAAATAAGCTTAAGAGTATCCATTTTACTTATTTTTAATAGTCATTTTTGTGTTCAACTATTTTAATCTTAAAATGTTATTGCAAACTTAGATACTAATTTTCAGACTTTGAAGTGAATGTTTTTATTTCTATATGAAGGGAATTTGAGATGCAAGTGTCTCACACAAATCCTCACAGCATCTCCTGGAATGGCAGGTTTTGAAATGAATCCAGACTTTAGTTTGCTGCTTTCTGCCCCTCAGAAATCACTTATTCCAAAATGCTGAATAGACTCTATAGCTCTTTATTTACAGTAATTACTGTTAGTTAACATCTCAGATAGATGCAGAAGCTTGCCCTCTGCACTGAAAATTCCTGTTCTTGTTGAAAAAATGCTCATTTCTGAGTGTCTCAGGACAAATGAGCCAAAGCCTTGACTTGGTGGTAATGAGTGGCTGTAAAATTACACAGGAAACTTCTGTTCCACAAGCTGGACTAAAACACACCAAGAGCCCTCAGGGAAAACTGGATGTACAAAGGAAAGGCTTGACCACGTGTACTCATTCTGTCCAGCCTCTGACAAGTTAATTATGGTCCCACTTTTCTGGGATACTCCATAATAACACCAGAGCTGTGCAGTTACAATGCTGCTACATTACACTGGGGCTTTTTTAACATTTAACCATTTCTTCCTGTGACCAGAGGCACATAATGGCATGACTGAAATATTTTTCCATTCTCCATTTGAAAGAAAAGTCAGAGTGAATCATATGACATTAACTGTACAGATGTTAATGTACATGAAAAGATGTTTTGCTAGGAACTTAGAGAGTAAAATTCTATCGTAAAGCAAATTATTTGAAAGAGAAACTTGGTTTCATAAAGTACATTAGAAATACAAATTTTTAAAAATCAGAAACTAAGCAACAGAAAACACACCACACTCCCCCCAAAATGTCTTTATAAACGAATCCTGTTCATATATGTGAGTTTAAATGCTATTTTTTTACACCAGTTTAAGTCTTCAGCACTGAAAGCTTAATATTTCTACTTTCAACCAAATTGTGTTCTCTGCATGCAAAACACTGAGTTCCTTTCCTTGGCTCAGTTAACAAGTGCTGCCTCACATTTTAAGGCCCAATTTGTGAAAGGCCTGGGGTGCTTTGGGCCTTTCCTGCCCATGTCTGGAATCCTCAGATTATCTCTCAGGAGGTTGGATTTGGTATAGGGCCAGCCAGCTTTTCATTTGGGGGAAATTCAGCCTATTCAATTTATGACTTTCATAATAAATCGTTGCATAGTAAAATAAAATTACAGCTAGCCAGTGTAATGAAATTATTAACCATTTGTGTTGCCAGATAGTTTCAACGTGGCTGCATTGCTATACCTTTTTTCATTTTACCCATAAATATTTAGATCAGGCACAGTATGTGAAAGCATCTTTATTACCTCTACTTTGTAATGTGTTCAGTAATTTGTGCCTTTATCTTAGTACCTGTCATTTGGCTATTATGTTAATGGAAATAGTTAATTTTTAAAGGAGAGACCCTTTAGAAATACCAGAGAATCAGAATTTATTAAATAATCTATCTTTATCCATTTGGTCAAAATTCAAACACATTTCTAAGATGTCAGCTTGATTTCTCATGACATGCAGGGGTTAAAGTGCTTTACCAAGATTTTTCACTCACTCTTTAAAAAAGGCATTGCACAGAAATGAGTTACAGTATGAAATTTATCCATAGCAGCCAGACCAGTTGCACTTTTACTAAAGTAAAACTTTAGTTTTAGTTGGATGTGCATGGCAAACATTCAGACAGAACAAAAGCTCAATGGGTATTGCATGCTTTATCTAAAAAAGCATTTCTGTTCAGTATCGCTAAATACAGCCCACAATATTTCATTTCAAATATTACATATTTGCAAAGTTAACATGAAGTTTAAGCCATTCAACACCATGCTTCAAGCAGTAATTTAAAATGTAAATATTTTTACCTTGTAATCTAACCTAACAGCAGATTCTGCTTGCTGCCATTTAGTCTCCCGTTGCAAATGAAACAAAATCTCAGTGAAATCTTTAAAACAAACCGAGAAACTGTAGGGATTGTTGAAACATGTGAGATGATTCCTTAGTTAAGTCTGAAATAGCTTCTTCCCCTGGGGACCCAGGGCTGAGTTCTGAGTGCAGAGCCTCAGCCTGTGCTGGTGCTGGGAGCGCTGGAACCTCGCTCGGGCAAATGAGGAGCAGCACAATGCCTTCGGTCCCGAGGCTGACAAGGCACAGCTGGAAATCCTTTCCCAGTGCTTACAGTCACATAAGGAACAAGGAAATGGAGTGTTTTCAAACGAAACAACAAAAAAATGTGTCTTTTAGTCAGTGCTGGTTTATGGATTTAGAAGTTTAGTTTCCAGGTGGCGTGACTTTAATGTAGATTTATTTAAAATAATAAGATCTAATACGCTTTGGCAGATGTAGCCTTAACATAAAAACATTTATTAAAATTAGAACTTTTATTTTTTCAAGTCGTGTTTTCCTAATCCCCTCCTGCATTTAAAGCCTGTCATCTATAAGCAGCAAGCCTTTTTGTCGAAGTTTTAGCATGGAAAGTTTTTCTTTTATCCATTTACAGTGATGATTTCACTGCAAGTTGTAGCTTATGCATGGAAAATAAAACGACCGAAGCACTTTCCCTTCAATTTTTCCTCTTTGTGAGGCTAATTACATCCTGAAACATGATCCTGAAGATCAGCTCTGCAGAAGCTGCAGGGAAGTTGGTGATCCAGAGAGGAGAAGGGAGGGAATTAAGGGTACATTACCACCAGTC
The DNA here is from genome assembly GCA_013398615.1 of Brachypodius melanocephalos. NCBI lineage: Eukaryota > Metazoa > Chordata > Aves > Passeriformes > Pycnonotidae > Brachypodius > Brachypodius melanocephalos. Next base: position 2,919,544 of record VZSR01000223.1, read on the forward strand.
CTGTGTGTGCCAGCAGAGCCTTTTCCTGCATCCCCAGATCGCTGCCGAGTGTCCCAGTGGGTGATGGGCTGGATCTGCTCAGCTTCAAAATGACAAATTCACCTGGGACACCGAGCTGTCTGTGTTCTGCTGACATTAAAAATCCCTCGTTTGCTCGAGCTCACACTCTGAGGAATATTTAGACAGATAGCGATGGAATGGTGTAACCATTGAGTTAACCATAATTGTTAACTGGTGTGTGGTGGAAAGATACTGGGAGAACACATTGGCCCTTAAAATAGGCATTCAGTTCCTACTGTGCTCTGGTTGCAAAGGCAAAAGAAGACATATTAAACTTTGGTAATTTATCCGGAGCTGTTTGAAAGGAATGGAGACAGTCACTTAACAAATGGAGTGAAAATCTGGATGGAAGGAGCCCATCCATAAAGTTTATCCCATTCCACCTCCCTGCTGTGGGCAGGGACACCTTCCACTGTCCCAGGGTGCTCCAAGCCCCATCCAGCCTGGCCTTGGGCACTTCAGGGATCCAGGGGCAGCCACAGCTGCTCTGGGCACCCTGTGCCAGGGCCTCCCCACCCTCACAGGGAAGAATTTCTTCCCAATCTCATCTAACCCTGTCCTCCAGTCCCTCTCCAGCTCTCTGGAAGCCCCTTTAGGCACTGGGAAGGGCCCTAAGGTGTCCCCAAATCCTTCTCTTCTCCAGGCTGAACCGCCCCAAATCTCTCAACCTCTCTTCGTTAGTGAGGTGCAGATTCAGACACATCTGAAGAGATCCTTCAGTCATCTTAGAGGATTTAGGATTTTCTCTCTATGTCTGGGAGGCCCTTGTTTATCTTCTCAACTTTTATTAAGGAAGAAGTTAAAACAACTTGAGGGATCTGCAAAGACACAGGTCCCTCTTCATGAAAATGGTATTGCACCTTCCTGCAGTGAGCAGTAACACTTAAAAATTGTAGGAGCTGCTAAAGAGTAACCTGTGGCTGCTGGGTATCAAGAAGGTTTAGGATTTTTAATTGGAAAAAACCGTGTGTGAGAATGGACATCTGCTGCTTTTGAATAAGATTTAAATCTGTGTACGGTTAATAATTAGATTGGCTTTAATATTGTTATTTACACTAAAATCTTCCATGTCATAATAACTAAAGAAAAAAAAATTCTGTATATTTGCTAAAAATTCAGACTAGGATGGCAAATGATTTCAGACATACACAGTTCAGGTATTTTCTGTGTGAGTGCAAACACTGCTGTGTCCTCAGGGATCTAATATTGACTGTTTTTATGGGAATAGCTCATCCAAGAGCACAGAGCAAGCTGCCAATCTCTGCTTCATCTGCAAGTCATGTTGTGCCTGTCCATCCCATGGCCAGTCCTTGGAATGAGCTGTGCAGTGGGAATGGTTTGGTCTGTTAAGATGCCTCAATGTGGAATTGTGTCCTTTGAGGAGAGGAGAGGCAGACTAAACAGCAGTGACTAATTATTAGAATAACTTTTTATTATTTTATGTCTTGAGGCAAAGTGCCACTGTCAGTTTGTGTCTTGAGCAAGAGCCATAGGATGTGAGAAGTTGCTGTGGGAGGCTGGAGCCTCTGGCATGGATTCTTCTTTTTTCTTCTGACAAGAACTATGAGTCAGTGTACAATAATACTGTTGTTGTTTTCCTTTTTATCAATTTTGCTTCTGTCTATAGGAGGTAATGGAGGGAGGAGAAACATTCACATTGTGCTCCTCCTCTAAACATCAGAGGAGGTCAAATTAATGCATAAGTTAATGCAGAATATGTGATGGTGAGAATAGTTTAGAGATTTCCATCTTTTGTCTGAAAGACCATTTAAATATGTGGAGAATGTGAAACAGGAAGAATAACTTAAGTTTCCTCAAAGTGCCTGCAGTATAATATCTTTGTCATCAAAGAAAGCCAGCAGGCTGAAGGGATAGAAGGATATCTTGAAAATGAAAATCATTAGGCCAACTTAAGAAGTATAGGAAGTATAAAGAGTACAGAGTATAGAAAGAAGAGCTGAAATAACTGTTCATGGTCACAGCATATAGAGACCATGAAGCTCAGTTCTGTATCATACCTTTTAGACATGGAATCTTTTATCTGCATCATGGCCAGACCGAGCAGGACAAGAGCAGGAACAGCTTTCACTGAGCCAGTGGATGGCAGGTGTGGCCTGGCTCAGCAGAGCACAGGGAATTGTGTTCACTTCAGCCAGGCACTGATAATTTCTGTATTGCTGGAATTGCCTCCCAGCCTTTGGTGTCAGTGCATTCAGGAGCTCAGGTCAGGGAGTCCAAGCTGTTGCTGGGAGCAGGGCAAGGCTGAGGCCAGAGCAGAGGTTCGTCCTGCTGGATTTGAAGGGCAGCAAGGACAGAGGCAATTCCTCTTGGCTGCCCAGATCTCATGATTTGCTTCACCTTCTATTCCTTTATTCCCTTTCCTCCCCTTTCACCTTCACAAGTTCTTTTCTCAGCCATTCCAAAATATGCAGCCTGCCAAGGTTTACAGCTTCCCTACTGACTCCATTTTGCAGACTTAGACCTTTATTTAATAATTACAACCTGATTGTCCTATCCTTTTTTACTTGAGCATCAAAGGAACACTGACACTCCCCATCCTCCCTTTCTAACTCTGCAATATTCTGCCTTTGCATGTTACATGTGGTTCAGGGCACCACAGGGCATCACCTGCATATCCAGGATTTTCCTTTTCTTCTCTCTGTCCTGAAACCCTTTGTGGTATCTTCCTCATAATGCCACAGGTGAGCAGTAGCCACATGCAGATATCTGATAATTTTATATCAATTTCCTTGGGGGGAACCCCAAATCTCTGTACCTGTTACTATGTCTCACCAGGCACCAAGAGTACATTCTATAGCCTTAAATGTTCCACAATCATCCTTATTTTTAACAGCTTTCTCTCACATTGTATCATTATTAGATATTTTACTTATGCCTCCTGGCTTGCTGTGTTATTTACAGAAGGGCTGTGTTGAAGTTGGATCTGTTATTTAATTAAAACACTGATCAAAATATTTCCTTGAGTCAAAAAAATACATCCACATTCAGGAATGTGAGGTTATTTCTACTTTGTTCAGAAAATGGAAGGAAGAGACACAATACTGAAAATTACAGCAATAGTTTTTTAACCTTACAATGAAATATAAGAACAGAACGGCACTTTTAAATTGCTTTACTCTTAGTTGTCATGATGAATCCATGCAGTTGCTGGCTGGTTTTGATCAGAGACAAAGATGGAATCCTAAACTTTGCAATTACTCATGTGGTTTGCTTTTTTTAAAATCAAAGACACAAGTTTATAGTTGGAAAAAAGTAGCAGTGGGGAAAAAAAATTTATAACTGTTAAAGTCAGCACAAAACACAAGATGGAGAATTTGGGATTGGCAGTACACTGCATTTCTGAAACCTGTACCAGTTAGTGCATTCCTTCTGTAATCAGTGGTCACAGATACCCTTACGGGAAAAAATCTAGGAAAGGACAAAATACTGCTGGTAAACTTTGAGATATTAAACCCAGATTTTCCTCATGTATTTAAAAATATTAACAAAACACTGTAAAAAGCCTAGGGTACTTCGTTAGGTGGGAATAAACCTAAAATTGCAATGGGAGGTGTGTGTGGCTGGGATCTATTTACATTTTAAAAAGCTTCATTTTCAACTGTAACTACATCCCAATTCCAGTTCTTTACTGCAGTGAGCAGAATATTAATATTCATTAGTCTAACTTTCTAAGGACACTGATTATTGCCACAACTCGTTGCCTCTTGGTTAGGTTTCTGTTCCATCCCACAGCATCAATTTTAGTTTGTGGTATGTTTATGTTTTTCTGACATTATATCTAAAATGACAGTGACCAGACAGAGTAATTTGGAAAGCATTTCTTCAGAGCTACCTGAAATTTAAGCTTTCACATATTGCCTCTATGTCCATCAGTGAAGAAATTTAGTGGAATTTTTATTGTATCATTACCTAGAGCTGCTCCCTGGGGTGTTCCAAAGCAAGTTGCCCACCTTGAAAAAACACAGCTTTAAAGCCCTGGCCATTGTAAGGAAACATGGAAGATTTCCCCTGTCCTGCTGCCTTTCTGTCAAATAACATCACTTCTTTTTGGGGTTCAAATGGTGTAATGGGCAAGGATTTTTCCAGCTATTTGCTGAGTCAAGTTTATCCAAAATACTCAACTCAGCACATCCTCAGTGTGTCTGAAACAGAGCTCAGCTTGGGGCTTGGTGTCTCTGCTGTGCCAGGGTTGAGCATCATTACTCATCAATAGAACTGGGAGGTTTCCAGCTTTTTTTCTGAAATAATTGTGTTTTCCTGTAGTTGTTCGGTTTCTAGCATGAGCCATAAGCTTCCTGTAGGTTCTCATTGCTGCCATTGCTTCAGTTCCATTCCTTCAAAAGGCAGCTACAGCCCACCAGAGCAAAGGGACAGCATTTCTCTTAAATAAAGATGGGGCTGTAATGAACAGACAGAAAATTCTGTGGTTTAAATAACTATATCTAGAAATATATCATTTATCTATAGGAAATACTGAAAAAATATATCAAACAGGCTGCATTTTAAATATATTAATTATAGAAAACACAGTATGCAATTATTCTAATGGTCTTTATTTGTTTGCCCTTTTCATCTGGTTTCCATTTTCTTGGTCATGCTTGGTTGCACTTTCCATTTCCATATAAAACACTGTGCACTTCTCTAAAAAGTGAATGAATCTTTTTTTAAAGTTTCTCTTGTGCACTCTTGCCATCTCAGAGTGTATCAGAAGTGACATGTGAAAATTCAGCTTGATCCTACAGATAAAACTGGTGGTTTGAGATGTCAACAGAGAGGCTGGGTTGGGTTCCTGTGTCTTGCTGCTGATATTCCTGGTGTTTGGAGCCTCAGATGTTTTGGTTTTAAATTGAAGCAGGAATTAATAATGGGATGCCTCTCCACTGAGAAACTGTCTCAGGAAGGAGATGTAAACTGAGGACACAAATATTTTGGAGCATTTTAGTCAAAATGAAGGATTTGTTGGCAGCTGGGACAAGAAGATATTTTGAGGACAAGAACAAAGTTTGCTTGTGGTTTCCTTCTAGATTTAAAAATCTGTTGTCTTTGCCTGTTGATTCATGTATTTCCCATTACAAACAGTAGCATGAAATGGTTTGTTTGGGTGAATTAGTGGACAATGGCAAAAATTATTTGTGCAGCAGTTCTGCAGCTACCAGAGAGAGTCTGAAGGGGCAGCATGGCAGGATAGATGTGGGTGTGTGTGTGTGTGTGTGTGTGTGTGTGTGTACAGATATCTGATTTTTAAATTTAACTCTTAATACCATATTGGTATTTTTGTTTATCACCTTTCTAGAGATTTATAATTCCACAGTGCACCAAATTCAGAATTGACTACAAGTTGAAAACACCCATGAAGTGATAGATTGATTAATTATGTTTGCTTTATGATCTGACTGGTGTTTGTGGCAACTCCAAACAAACAGGAGTTGTGTATCTCCTGATACTCCAGCACAGTTCCCCCTCTGTCATCTTCCAGGAGGGAAATGTTAAAAACAAAAAAACCTCTGAACAGATTATATTTTTCTGCATGGCTCTGTGTATGGTTTATAAACATGTCTTGTTGAAGGAGAACATTGGTGTGGTTTGGGTTTTTCCCAGGATCTGACAGACTTTGCCAATTTACATTTTTATTAGGATTTCTCTCTGTTCTTCACATTAACTGCTGTGTGTTCTTTCCTTTGGGAACTGGAGGAGTCATCAGATGACTGGGGAACAAGAAGTGTTATTTCTGAAGCACTGAGTTTTGTTTTCATGATACAAGATGAGAAGTTTGGGGCTGGGGACAGAGAAGGGTTCCCTTGTAATTGCTGTTGTGTCAACATCCCATGTACCAGACAATCCCAGCATCCCCCTTGGACTATGGAAATGCTTTGCACAGGCTTTGATATCGATGATCCCTTCCAACTCCAGATATTCTATTTTTCTCTGATTTATTTGCTACTTTTTCTGTATTTCATGGCCTTTACCTCTATTACACAACATGATTGTCCAAGGTGGAATAAACTGATTTTGTTTCAGCAAGTTGGGACATTTTATGAGATCCATTCACAGCAAGTACTTTGGTAACTGAATGTTATGGTATTTTTGTCTCATGGGAATTAGCAGAACAGATCCTGTGAGTTAATAAGGACTGAACTGTTAGACAATAATTCTGAATTCTCAGGGATATGCTAGAGATCAGAAATGTGATTTTGGAGGTCTAGGGGCTGTACAGCTACAGTTGGAATTATTTTAAGAGGTTTTAGGAGGCATAAATATGTGCACAGTCTAGACAGTGCTAGTTCTGCACTGGCAGGGGCAGCTGCAAGAAATGCCAATGCAGGAGCTGGGTCCAAAACAGGGAGAGGCAAAAAATAGGAAAAGCCAAAGGTGAGGAATATGCTGGAGGCCTCAGATGTTAGAGCTCAGTGTGTTTGGGCAGAGTCATCCAGAGGTCTTTCTGCAAGGGAAAAAATTAATATTGGAGCAATCTAGAACACCATTTTAAATAACATGATGGTGCTTGCCTTTTTTCTTGAGTTCTTCCATGGCATTGTCTGTCTATCCCTTAGAGCTCCTGCTGTGGGATTCAGCCTGGGCTTGGGAATGTTTGAGTGTTACAGCTTCATCTTTTGATATGAGCTGGGGGTAACTCCATGTTTAAATTCTGGGAGTGAAAATCTTCCTTTTGTCTGTTGCTTTAATTTGTCTTTTCTTGAACTGTTTTTACTCGAGAGGCTTGAGGGCTCCTTCCTCAGCTCCATCTGTGTGAAAGGCTGGGGAAGGTTGGTACTCGAGGATCCAGGCTGCAGCAGGCATTATCCCACAGCTTGTAGGACAAATCTCCTGCTTAATACGCAAGGAAAACTTTCAACATTCACCAGGTTTGCACACAGGAATGTTTGGGTCACTTTACTTCCTTCGAGCTTTAAAAACACAAGAAAGCTGATTGCTTGGGAAACTGAAGAAGGAAAAAGAGAAAGTTTTAGTATTAACTGCTTTCCTTTCAACTGGGCTTCTACCAAAACAAAACATATTGTTACCAATTTTGAAATTCAAATTATGAAATGTCTCCAGTTTGCATTGAAAGTGAGTGACTTGCACTGGCAGCTGCTGTTGGTATTATCTGTGCTCTTTGTGTTGTTGCAGTACCTAAGCAATGAAACAAATATTTATCCACAAGCCTCACGCAACATTCCTGGGCAATGCAACTTTGGCCTTTCTAAACCAAATAAGGTGGAGCATAAGGAGATGTTTTTGCCTGGCAGCTGCCTGTGATTTCTCCTCCTGGCTACACTAAAGAATTCTCCTTGCCGCCCTAAATTCTTTTCTGTTTGCCAGTACACAGATATTTGAGTCAAAATCAAATTTGATGGCAGACATTTGATCAAAAGTATAGCACGGTTTGCACACATACAGTGCTACAGGTTTTCAGTGCTCCTTATTTTTACTTCTGTTTTGGTTTTTTGGGGAGGTTTTGCAGCTCTCCTGTGGGAATTGTTCAGTAGATCGAAGTTTGAGGGCAGCTGACCAATTTTGCAAGCCTGTTGTTTACCAGTGGATTGACAACTTTACACTCTCACGTGTACAATGATTATAAATTGGTGAATCTCTTCTTGCAACTGTTTGTGTCTTCTCAAGAATATTTCCTGTGTCCCTCTTGCTCGTGCTAAGGATGTGTTTGGAAATGTGAAATGTCCTGTTGTTGACAGCCAGATCCAAAAGGACTGGTTTTGGGTATGACATGAAAAGGATTCACTGGGTTTAAAGCTTTCAAGGGCTTTTCAGCTGGACTCGTTCCTGCTCTTGTTGATAGCAACAAGCACGTCAGCACTGCTTGTTAATATTTCTTTTCACATAAGCAGCTGATAATTGTAAATAACCAGACAAATGAAAGCTACTGGGTGGCAAATTTCTGTGGAGTCTGTCCAAAATGCAGAACCATTGAAAGAGGATGGATGTCTTGTGGGAAAGATTTCAGTGTCTCTACAGTGTATGTTTTATAGAAAATATGGATCTTCAGGTCAAGCTTCACTTTTTACCTAATGCAGGTGTTAAACCTTTCTGTAAAGCTCAGGAAGAATACCAGAAATACTGCAGAGGTATTTGTGAAAGCACATGGACATAGCAGTGTATGTTTAAGGACAAATCTGATGTTTCTGGAGGCTGGAGAGTGATTATTGTACACATTCAGGAGCTGTGCTCTAGGCTGTGCCATTCCTCACTGCTATCAAATCCAGGTGGAGCTGAAACTGGAGCACAGCTTTGTTTGAGTGCAAATACCACAGGAGGTTTTTGGGTTGTTTGGTGCCAGCCCAGGTTCCTCCTCTGTGCCTGGTGTGCAGTGAAGGTCAGGGAACACCAATGGGACAGCACAGGCAGGTGGGACAGATTTTGGCCAAAGCCCCCTCTGCTGTGGGACAATTTGCTCTAAGTGATAGATTGACCTCTCAAACAATTTATATCTCTTGCTGAGAAATGTAAATGGTATTTTGATGTCCCAGGTTGGTCTGTGGACATACCTGTCTATAAATTTGCCCACATGGAAGCAAATAATTCTTCAGACCTTTGAGAAAACTGCAGCAGTAAATGATGAACATAAGCTGAGTACCTTGTCTAAAAACTTTTTTTAATCACTTTTTTTTAAAAGTATATGTCTAACCTTGAGCTAATTTAGATGAACTAGATGTTCTTCATTGTGTCCTATGGTTTATTTTTTAAATTAATCTGCCTACTTGGGAAAAAATTAACACAGCATTAGAGCCAAGTCATTAACTAAATTCAGATGCTTTTATTTAGATGACATTTAAATTGTGCTGTCTGGATGAGCTAGATAATGTAAACTGTACAAAAGCAAGTTGGGCCACATTTGATAATCAACTTTTCTGTGGTATTTCAAATCCAAGGTGCTTTATGCAGTTCTGGATCCTTTTATTAAGACATCAAAAAGGCTTAGAGAGAATCTTGCAGCACATGTTATAGAGAAAAAAAAATCTGTGAGGTATCTTGCTTCTGTTGTAGTGAAAGAAAACACAAACTTGGCTTTATTTCTCTCCTAAAAATGCCTTTCCTGCAGTGTACTTCCTTCAGATTATTGAAAAATTGGCTCACAACTCTTTCTTCCCCAATTGTTGATGCTTCATGCTGCTCTGCAATATGACATCCTTTTTCCTTCCATAATTTTTCATCTCTGTATTGTCCTTGGCTGCTCATCATCTCTTGCTAAATTAGACATCTCTGCTGACTTCCACACAGTGCAGCTTGCAAAGTTTATCATCAAGAAATATTTAATTATCCCTAACTGCAGAGGGAGGGCAGGGCACTCAAAATACAACACAATGAAAACCAGTATGGCAGTAAAGTTGTGGAGGAAGAGCAGAACTGCTGAGCTCTGCTGGTTTTCTGGGTATTTCCACCCAAATAAATGTCATGGGGCAGGGGCAGTGCTCTCCCACAACACCCCAGTGAGTTTTTGGGCCAGTCCCTGTGCCAAGGGTGCCTCCACAGCCAGTTCAGTGTTAAGACAGTATATTTGAAAAGTTGAATAAAAAGCCCAAGAATTTTAAGCTAGAAAAATGCAGGGCTTAAAACATAAATTAGTGGAGATCTTTTACCTCCACAATTTTAAAGAGAAATACTGGAGAGAAGATTTGTCTCTTGCCCAGCAAGAAAAAACGTGAAGAAAAAGCATCTGCAGCCTCTGTGTTCCCTGTTTATGATCTACCCCTTCCTGTTCTTCCTGAGGTTTCATGTTCGTTTAATTCTGTTTTTCGTCACAAAAATATAAACCTCCAGTATGTATTTTAATTTATTCCCAGTGTGCTGTAATTAAGTTGCAGATAAACACATGGTTGCCATATGACAAAGTGATATTGAGAGGAAATGAGAACACAGAATTTTGTGTACTCAAGCCTTGGTTATGCTGGGTTGGCTCTTCTGTAGACCTACAGCCTAGATCCAATTAGGAAAATACAAAAATAATGGAAAAATTATTGGTCACATTGTGAGCATAGTGACAAACTGAATCATGTAGACTCATGGGTGAGTCAAGCACGAAAAATAATCATGTTATGGAAATATGGAAAGAGGAAAAGAAGTGGCAATGGAAATAGAGCAGGGGCCAAAAAGGAGAAGCTGTAATGAAGGGAAGAGAAAAGGAAAGAACAAAGCAGAGGGATTTCACTGGCGGTGAGCAGAGGCTGCTGGATTTGGGGCTGGTGGTTTCAGGTACTTGTGCAGAGCACTGACTGACCTACAAGAGTAAGAGGCAGCTGCAAGATTCAATCCTAGCAAAGGGATCAATGACTCAACACAGATCTGTGCTGATAAAAAGGGCAGGTCTGAAACCAGGTGGATGCAGAGCACTTTTTATCCAAATAACCAACCAGCTGTGCCTGTGCTGCAGGAGGGAACCAGGTGTGTTCTGAGCTTGGGAGAGATTCTGCTAAATGTTTGCAAAGATTTGCCCTGTCCAGGGTGACATTCAGGCTGTTATTTATAGAATCCCAGGATGGCTGGGGTTGGAAGGGACCTTTAAAGATCTCATCCCACTGTCCCAGGGTGCTCCAAGCCCCATCCAGCCTGGCCTTGGACACTTCCAGGGATGGGGCAGCCACAGCTGCTCTGGGCACCCTGTGCCAGGGCCTACCCACCCTCCCAGGGAACAATTCCTTCCCAATATCCCATCCAGCCCTGGTTTCTGGCAGTGGGAAGCTGTTCCCTGTTCTCCTGTCACTCTTGGCCATTGTCAGACTTTCTTACAGGCCTTCAAATCTGCTCTCAAAATTCTCTTTTCCTCCTGTAAAAAGTGAGACTTGCATGCTGGTTGTGTCACTTGTGATTTGAATTTTAAAAGCAGGGGACTGAGCCTGGCTGAGCGTGGGGGGTGGGCTGGGACTGCCACGGGGACAAAACCACTTCATCATTTTAGACAAAAGCACTTCATCATTTTAGACAAAACCACTTTGTTCTTGTGCTCTTCTCAGCCTTGGTTCCGCTGGCGCCGGAGGTTTGGCATCACGGGGATCACCAGCAGGACTGGTTTGCTTGAGGAACTTTCCCTCAAGATGGGAAGATGGGAGCTGTATTTATACTGAGATTTAATTACGAGTGGTGAGGCTTCATAAATCCATTCTGAAAATACAGTGTATCTACGGGGTGTAATTTAGTTGCAGGGTGAAAAAGTGCATTATTATCTGTTCTTGGTCACACAGTTCCTTTAGTTACACAGAATGAGAAACTTCCACTTTCTAAATGTGCCTTTATTGCTTTAGTGAAATTCATTGAAAAAATTACTGGTGTTATGTCAGTGTTGGGATTTGAAGTCTTGGTGCTCCCAACCATGTGTGATTTCAGTGTGTGATAACGTGGCCTTAGCTGGGCCAACGTACAGAGAAATCACCCAAATCAGAGCCCACATGGAGCCTCCTAAGCAGATTTAGAAATTCCTTCTCCCTATAGAGGAGCTTGTGGTACCGTAACTCTTTATATATGTCCTTCTTCCAGAACAGCAAGTTCAGAATTAGCAGTAGAAGGGAGCTGTTGTTCCAGCTGGGAGCAGCCATGTGTTTTCTTGCTAAGTGGGACAGAAGCAAATTTATCTGCTTTTATCTGGCATCTCCCTTGCCAGTTTTGCTCTGCATTTGTAGCCACAGCTCTTAAGCTGAGCACATTTATAACATTTTCCTTAGCAGAGATTTTATGTGCAGAAAATTGCAGTGCAACTTTAAACAGCTGCAGAATAATGTGTTTTGTTGAGAAATAGCTTCTTACAAGTGTATTCCCTGGGATGTGTCCGTGTGTGTGTGTAAAATCTGTCCTGGGAGCAGGAGAAAGCTGTGCATTCCATCACCACGGTCCCTTTGTGGTTTGAGACTGTTCCTGTTTGAGACAAAAGTTCCCATAAGATTCCCTGCTTGGACTCCTGAAGGAACTGAAAAAACGATTTCCGTCTAGGAGTAATAATAGCTTGGACTTTTGGTTTTGATCATCAGCTGACATTTAAAAGTCATCTGAGGAAAGATATTTCTTGATTGAAGTCAGGTTTTGCTTAATGCAGTTGTAGCTGATCCTTCCCATCTGCTGTCACGTCCTGATGGGATCTTTTTCCCTTGCCTTGGGTCTGGTTTACGAGATCCTTCAGGAGTTCCTGACTTTCCCAAGAGACCTTTCGGTGGCTCAGCTCATTCTGTTACTCTGGTTTTATTGCTCATCTTTTCCTTTCCTCAAGGAAAACTTGGCAAGTTGCTCAGCAGAGAAGATGAGGTGGTAATGTGGTGCCCACAGTGTTTGGAACTGGGGATCTGTGCCTGGTTGTTCACTCACCTGCCAGATCCCCACATTATAACTGTGGGATTCACAGCCTGTATTTTCTGTGTGGAGTATAAGAGGCAGATTTGTGTGACTGCATTTCCCAGGGTTCATTCCTGGAATTGTCAGTGTTTAAGGTTGCTGCTTGATCATCCTGGGTGTGGTGGCTCTGCTTCCTGCTCCCACTGGGTGTTGGTGGAAGGTGGGAATGACAGCCAGGATCCTCACACAGGTCTGGGCCAGGGCTGCCTCTGGCCACTGCCAAGGGCTTGGGTTCTAGCAAACAGGGATGGAGGTATTTGTGGTTTGGCTTTTTGTGTGTTTTGTGGATAGCTAAAATATGATCTTTCCCGCTGCAGAGCTGGATTTTATCCCAAATCCTGTGAAGTTCACACAGGATTGGCTTCTCCCAGCATTCAGGTTGGTTGCCAGAGCCCTGGCAGTGAGGGAAGGCACCAAACGGCCCTGGCTGTGTGCAGAACTCACTGGGGCTCCCTCTCCCAGGTACAGGGCAGCTTTTCCACGGAAAATCTGGGGGATATAATACACTGGGATTTCCTTGAGTTGCCTCTGGCTTCCACAGAACATAAATACCCCCCCAGCTTGGGGAGAGCATGTCAGTGAGACAGCCGTGGGAGCATTTCAGTGTTTTGGCAACTGTAGCTCTTGTCTGGTTGCTCTGATCTATTTTCTCTGGTGATTCCCAAATGTCTGGGTATGGGCAGATGAAGTGTGACTCGGTGTTTAGCTGTGGGATACTCAGGATCCCTTGTAAATGAGAGATGCATGAGCTGAGTTCCAGGCAGAAGCCAATCCTGCATTTCCAGTATCTACAGGCTGGAGCTAAAGGATTGCTCCATCCTCCCAGGCCTCTGGCACCAGGCAAGGAGAGGCTCAAAATGAAAATCAGGCTTGGAAATGGGTTATGGGTTATTAAGGAGGAAAGCCTGGAGAACTAATTTTATTATCAGAGGGCCATAATTCCACAGGGAGTAAAGCTGGAAGATGATCCCTGCACTGCTGGATGAGTGACCTTTGATCAGCCACACTTCTAACACTCTAACTGCCCTGCTCAGTGTCCTTCCTTCTGTGTCTGTGTTCCCAGGATAGATCATGGTTGTTATCCTCACAGTAAATACAGTGCTGGATAGAAATTAAAATGAGCAAATTCCATGTGTTTTATGTCACTTGGCATCCTGCACAGCCCCCCTTCAGTTTGTCAGAAATTCCTAAACCAGAGCAAGGTCACATCTGGTAGCAATTTTGCTCTGCCAGATGAGGCGTAATCCCATAAAACCAAACTCATTTTCTCCAGTGCTGCTCGAAGCTGAGCTCTCCTGCACCTTTTCCATAAGACCTGCTGCTTGTCCTGGGAGCTCTGTGGAACAGTTCAGGCTGGGAGACTTTTCACACTTTATAAACTGCAAGGTTTGGAACACAGCTTTGTGTCCAGCACACGAGGCAGCACAAGCATGGCACAGGAGTCTGTGGCTCCATTCCATTTCCCTTCCCAGCAGCACATCCCTGCAGGATGCTGTTCCTTGGTGCTCCTCATTCTCTGCCAGGGTAACCTGGCACCATCCATACAGAGCTATGAGTTCTTCCACATGATTTTAAAATAGCCCTAAAGTTCTGAGGCTTTCACAAGACACATTGAGCACATCAGATGGACTAACAAAGTAATGGAGTAACCATCAACCTTTGCACATTGTAGGAACTGAAAATAATTCCCAGAAACGTGGAATTTTAATAGGAGCCCATATTGTTATGTTTGATCATGTTGCTCTTGTCCCATATTTTGCTAACATTGGTTATTTTGGTCTCTCATTGCCTTAATTACTCTTTCAAAGTCTTGTGTGGAGCTTGGTGTCCATCTCAAACCAGAGTGCACCAGTGACGTGTCACCACTCACAGAGGCAGGGGGCTGACATGGTGATGTATTATAAGGTGTTATTAAATCTAATTAACAAATTTAGTTAAAATAAAAATGTTCTTTCAAGGTTTCCTGGGTTTTATGTAAGGATCTCTTTTAAAAAGTGCAATCCACTGTGACTGGGGAGCACTGGGTAAGAACCACCTTACTGCTGTGATTTTTATGAACCAATTGAACCTTTTGTTCACAGGCCAAATATCCTGACATGGTGAGCCTTCCAGAAGGACTGCTGGGAGATTTTATGATTCTAAGGAACCCCAAAGTTTCTGGGTAAGGCAATAAATGCATTTCTGTATTTACAGAGGTGAGGGATTGCACAGGCAGGAGAGCAGCCTGGTGCTGCAGCTCTGGGTTCCTTCTGTGGCAGGAGGTGCAGGGATCTCATCCCAGCAAAGCCCAGTTCCTTGGTGTCTTGCCATTAAAGAACAGAAAAAGGCATTTACTGTGCAATGGAAGCAAAGCATCTGTGGCTATACTTTTCCATTGTTTCAGAAAGAAATCAGTTATATGAAGGAATTATTCCCTACCAGGCACAGGGAATTTGTTTGGCTTCCCATGAGAGATGTTCCAGTACATTTGGGATTTTCCGGGCAGGAGGAAAATCCTTACAGTTAAATGTCAGACGATGTAACCATCACTGTCAGGAATTCTGTAAGGGCCATGAAAAGTAACTCTTTTGTGATGGTATCAGACAGTTCCCTTCTCCTGTTACACCTTGCTTTAACATGCTTTAATTTACATGGAAATAAGGCACAGCTCCCTTCATTATGTTTGTATGTAGAACTAGCAAACAAATCCTAATTGATGATGCTGCTGCTTCATGCAGCCAAACTTGCCCTTTAAAACTATAAATGCTTTAACTCAGGGGTGCAGGAATGAATTGTTCTATTTATCTATCCCAGATAGGGAAGAACTTGCTTTATTTTAGAGTTTCTCCTCTGGTGCCAGGTGCCAATTCCATTACCCTCATTCCCTCTCAACCACAGTCATGAAACACAGGACTATTAAAGTCATTTCAGTGACTTGGTAGAAAACAGCCTGGCATCGAAATTTGTTTGCAAAATTCCAGAACAAGCTGTGCACAAATTCCCAAAAGATTTGTAAAACTGAAGTGGCAAAAGGCTGACAAATCACATTGGAAGGAAAGAGTTTTGGTTTTGTTTTTGTTTTTTAATTAAAAGCAAAGAACTGCAACTTGGACAGATGTCTACCTGCCCTTAGTCTAAAAAGGCCATGAATAGCAGAGTAGCCTTCACTCCAAACCCAGCACATCACCATTTCTGCAAACACTTGTGAAACAAGTTTCCTGTTCTCAGCACCTGCTCCTGAGTGTAGATCTTACATGAGGGGTAGGGCCAGGGGACACTCAGTGCTCTCCTTTGCTTTCCTCTCACTTGTACTGCACTGTGCAAACCTGGATGTAGCAAGAACCTTTCCTTGTCATTGGATTGATGTGTTCTTGGTTCCTGAATCCAGAGATGGTTCATTGCATTAGATGAGGTGAATTTTGTTGCAGAACACGAGGTTGACTCTCGTGGCTGCTGCACTTTCTGCTTTGAAGGAACCTCAAAGACAGCACCTGGTTAACCTGAACTGCCTTTCCTGTGCACCTGGTACAGGTTTGAACTGATGATTGTCTGGAAGATCCATCTTGATGAAGAAGGGACCACAACACCTGTCCTGGATCTGCTGCCCAAAATACCAGAGCAAGGTAACCTCAGTCACTTCAGGCCCTGGTTTTGGCCATGGAACTCCAGCTGGCAGAGCCCAACCAGACAAACCCATCCCAATTCAGCAGCAGCTGCACTTCACCTCCTGTGTAATCTCCCTGGGCTCACAAAGGCTGTGTGCCTGCAGGCACCCTGCTTCACCCCCCTGCCCTCAGCACTGCTGCAATCTTGGGAAATAACCAGCCCTGCTGTGTTTGTCCTGCAGTGATGGAGCAGAGGATGACGACTGCAACGAGCATCCCTGACGGCTTCCGGAGCCTGCTCCGGCTCTTCGGGATCGAGGCGGCCATCGAGAACCTGCTCAAAGTGCTGGGCTCAGAGGAATGAATGCCAGCATTACTGACACCAGGTAGCAATTTCAAAAGTAGTTTTAATTAAGATATTGTGTTACACAGTCTATAATTTTATTGAATATAAACATTAAGTTATTTTCCATTTAGAAACCATACTCATAAAACATGCTATCTGTACAATTATGGCACGTTATATATAAATTGTCATGACATGAAAATAAATACAGCCATTTAAATACAAAAATGCCAAATAAAATAGTTACATGTACAGAGAGATTTCATTATAAATTTATCTTTCTGAATCATCAATGTACCAGAGTGGTTTATCTTCTTAACATTTTCTAGATACTTGGAAATTGTTAAAAGATCATGCACTGTCAAAATCAAGTCCATAAAAATCCATTTCATTTCACAGCTCTGTAAAAGTACAGTGATTTTAAAATGACAAGAGAACAGTAAGAGACTCCTAGAACAAAGAGTTAAACAGCTTTCTCATTAAATTAGGGTGGAAGAAGACAATTTGAAGATTTCAAAGACATACAATGCTAAAAAATCCAAAGGTAACTGTATGAAGTAACTTTGTTCCACGATGTGAGTGTTGAGACAGCGTTAATCTAACCCAGAGAGGCCCACGGGAACAGGTGAGCGAGTCCCCTCCTGCCCACTGCAGCATCTCCTTTGCATTTCTGACTTCCAGGAGGAAATCCTACTAACACATTACCAAAGCATCACCTTTCACACATTCATCCCTGAAGAAACAAAACTGCTCACACCAATGCCTTGCCTCTCCCTTTACTCCCATCAGATGTGCCATGAGCCCATCTGGGAGCTCGTAGTGTTTCCAGGAGTTCCTGCTCTGCACTAGCTCTGCACCCCAACCAAACCGATGTGACTGGAAGTCAGGGACTTCTGAGGTGGGGAGTAACAAACAGTTCCTGGAACCAAAAGCCCAAAGCCACCAGCTCTGGCCTCTCATGGAATAGGAGGAGCCCTCCTTTCCAAGTCCAGAGCTGCTGGAGCCCCCAGCAGCATAACCAGCATGCCCACCTCATGCAGCCATGGGGAAAGAGGTGGAGTAATCTGAACCAAAGTAACAGTATGTTTCTAACCCCATAAATGTAATAATCCACTGTTTGATCACTGAAATGGTCTCCCACTGTTCTGACAGACTGGAGCCTGGTTTCTGCCAGACTCAACAGCTGAACACCAGAGATTGGGTTTTGATGAATGGCAACTCTATCTTGTTAGATAAGGCAGGCTCATTTCAAGTTTGGAATCCAGTACATAGGCAAAGTTCATTCCTGCTTACCCACTGACATGGAACTGGTTAAGCTGGTTTTTTGTAACCTTTAATTCAGTTCATCTTTAGCTCCCTCCTCCTTTCCTGAAAACAAAACTGTTTGCTCAGCACAGACACTGCCATGTGCATATGAAATGTGTGTAAAGTTACAGCATAAAAACCTGGAAACTTCCCAGCTGTTCAGGGTCTTTCCTTCCTCCTCTTTCTAATAGCTGGAGGGTTTCTGGATTTATAAAGAGCCCTCTCCCTGCAGGTTTTCTTTGGGAAGAAGGGGTTATTCCTGCTGTCAGCTGCCAGGTCATTGCAGTGTTGTAGTCTCACATGTCAGGTCCTGCCCCAGAAGGGCTCCTGGCACTGGATGCCAGCACACATCTCTGGCACAGGGGCAGGGGTGGCTCTGTGTTTCACATTTCTTGAGCTGCACCAAGGTACAGGGGCATCCTGTTTCTGAACTTCAGGTAAAGTGGAACAATTCAAATGTTACACTGAGGTCCCAGTATAAATCTGTTTGTAGGAATTAAGCTACATGACTCTAAGCACCATTACTGGTAAGCACAGGCTGTATCCAGGTAAGAGGTGTTCATATCTCTGCACCACTCAGGGGTGTAATCCTTGAGGGAAAAGGAGCTGTAGATTTTATCATCGTACCCTCAGGTTTGGACAGACCCTTCAGTTCCAGCTCAGCATCTTCCTCAAGGACGATTTTACTGCAGCACCTCCCCAGCCCTCAGCTGCACAGAGCACTGCCCATAGGCAGCACTGACACAAGCTCACCCTGGCATGAGACTGACCCAGCTGCAAGGAAGAAAATGGCATTCTGTCACCTTTTTCTTGTGTCATTTCAAGCAAAAGAGCCTAAAAGCAGCTGCTCATGCTAGACAGTGTGTGGGGCATCAGTGTAATAGTGCCAACATCTGACACGATCTGAAAGACCTGGAATGATCTCTGAAACTCAGAACATGTTATTCTTACAGCTCATTTTAAATTAGGCAAGAGGAAGCTGTGGTTTCACCTCCAATAGCAGCATATAAGGTACAGAGACAATAAAAACCAGCATGGCAGGTGAGTTAAGCCCAACTATCATGTAAAACTCAAGGTTGCTTCCTTTAACCATTTGCACTGTGTTTCAGAAGCTTTGAGTAGATACAAGGTGATCACACAACTTCTGGAGGCAGCCTGGTGTTCCTAATCCATGCACTGGTACTTAAATGTTCTGCAGTGCCAGGGCAGTTCCACAGATCAGCCACTGCATGGTTGTATGTTCAGTGGATTAATGCTGAAGTGTTGTGTAGGTTTTGCCAGAGCATTCCCTCCTTTAGTAGGGATGAGGGACTCAAAGCACAGGCTCCAAGGCAATTCTCTTGTTAGTAATTAGGCTTTATATGTTAGTGCAATACTTCAGGAAAACCTTTTATTCTGTGCTCTTTCAATTCTAAGGAAGTAGACTTTTTGTATTAATTTGATATGTCTTCTAGTTCCAAGGTATGGCACATTACCTGTTCTGTCACATTAAATACATTCATTAAGGTTATCTAGCAAATGTGTGGCTTAGTGCTATCCCAGGTCTCTGAGAAGGCATCACCCATTAGAAATCATTTCATAAAGCAAAAACATTCACAGCTGAAAAATGCACCGAACACAAAAGAAAAGAAAAAAAAAATCACCATCACTGTATTCCAATAATCTTTCACTTTCTCATGTGTATGAATAAAAATAACCTTAAGGGAATGGTTACACTTTATGAAGAACTAATGTGCAGTCTTCATTCTCCTTGAAGAGGTTGGACATAACTGGGTCATCTTTGGCCTGTACATTCTTCAGGTAATAGTTGACTATTTCACCATCGAGTTTGTACTGGTGGGGGATGCTTTCATAGGGCTTCAGGTCCAGGTCCAGCACAGAAACAGAGAAAGTGAATCTGGATTTGGATGTCAGTACCACAGGTCTTTGCTCAGAGCTGGAAAATAAAACCACATTGCACATCTGAGTCACTGAAACCAGTATTTTTAATTTATGTGTCCCTTTACAGAAGTGACTCTAATGTTTATCTTAGAACTTCTGTGGGAGCCCAAGAAAATAAACTGCAGCTAATGTAGCACTTAGGAAAGTATAGCTCCAGCTTTAGCATTCCTGATGGGACCTTGCTGGCACCTCTTCCTTTCATTTTCCTTTCAGCTTCCACACAGCTGAAGTCAAACATTATTCTCACTCACTGTATTTAGTAAATCCAAGCTGTTTCTAGGTGGTGCATACAAAGCAACAGCCTTATTAACCAGCAAAAGCAGAAAAGGGACTGCAACTCCTATTAGGTTCAAGGTAATAAAAATTGAGTATGCTGTCCAAGCATGCTAAGGGATGGAGGAGTTCTGAAGTCAGCCATTGCACAAGTCATGCCCATCACAAACCCTTCACTGGAGAACTGCAGGACAAATGCAGAAAGGAGCATTCTCTAAAAATAAAAGGGCTTTGGTGAGGCAAAGCCCCCTGCAGAAGAACAGATTAGCACTGCTGACACAAGCCAGAGGGGATCATATTGTGGCAAAGCCTCCTGCCTGACAGCCAAAGCTGTCACCTCTTGATTATTGCCTTGGGTTTATTCTAACTAGGCCATTAAAGGCAATTCAGCTTGAAAAAAACCTCTCCTATGAGAGCACCACGGCAGAAAAATTGTACCTAGTCAAAACCATCCAGAACTACTATGAATAGTCAATTCAATTTAGTCAATATATATAACTGAGTCAGTTCAGTTTAAAAAGGAAATAAATATAAAACTTTGATCCTTTTGATCAATTTAAAACTCTTGGGAAAGAGGCATTGGTCATAAACGTTTTAATCGGAACTATACTAAAATACAGCCAAATTTCGGACACACCACTCCCCTACCCTTTTTAAAAAGTGATTAAATTGCCTGAACAGTACAAACATCCCAATTTCTGAACAACTGGAGCCACTCCAAAGCATGTACAGGCAATTCTTACCATTCATCTTGCAGGCAGGTGGAAAGGGCAATCATGATGGAGCAGTCCTTAGCAGTCATTGCTATTCTGTACTGCTGCACCTGTACAAGAGCAAATAACACACATCTTCTCTTAGGTTGGTGTTTACCTGAGTAAAGCATCCCATTCCTTACAAAAAGCAGCCCTGGATTGGTCTGTTGGCACTTTAAGACCTGGAATTTCTCTCTGTAACAGAAGGTTGGCAGGAGCAGGTGCTTTTGCAGCATCCTGTCTAAGATTCATGTTTATTTCCTGCAGATCACATTCCTAAAGCCAAAAGCACCAGCTTCCTCAGTCTAGAAAGCCAATAATAAAGAGTTTTATTTTTCTCTCAGGAACCGGTGCTACAAGCTTGTTTTTAACTGCTTGCGCTATAAAGATGCACCCTGACACAATGAAGAACTTTAACTGTGCAGACCCTGACAAGGCAGCAGTGCTGCCTCCATGCATTATCCAGCCCTTTGGTGAGACAGAGGTGTTAAATAACACTGACAGACCAAACAACCTCAAGAAGCTGAGCAGTACCTTTGTTAATGCAAACGCCACTGTCCCATCATCTTCCAGGGAAAGGTCCAGCAGCTTCTCGTAAAACGCTTCATTGTAAGGTCCATCTATCTGCAATGTACTTCTAAATAAATGTTAAAAGAAGATTTACAGACAGCCAAAATGATGTGCTGGTTTTCAGAGTGATCTTTCCTCAGCAGCCCAGACACTCAGATTAGAACAGCCCAACAATAACACTGATAAACATGTCCAAGTATTAACCCACTGCCAACCAACACCACAACAGTCCCTGTCATTCTCAGATCACTCAAGATTTGCTGCTGCTTAGGCTTTGGGTTTTTTGGGGTTTTATAAACATGAATCATTCTTAATCCACTGCTGTCTCTGTATCACTGCAAAATTATGGGAGTTTTGCAAAACAATGGGTAAGTTGCAAATTTGTAGCAGTCTGCAGGAGCTCTAGAAACCTTGCTGAAGATACACATATAAGAAATATAATATATTGATATCTGTTTTTAATATGTTTATTATATTGTTTTGTACATTAAAAATATAAACTGGGGGCAGAGGCATGTCTGACAGGGCCCTGCTCCAACACCATGTGCTAATGGGGGTGCCCAGGGCTCCTTCCCTCCTCCTTTGAACAGCTGAGCCCCTGCTGAGAAGCTGAACCCTGCCAGGGGGTTTGTCCCACACAAAGCCCCCACAGATCAAAGAACGCGTTTTCCAGTGCTCTGTTTCCTGTGTAACTGCACAAGCAGCAGCAGCTCCTGAGTGAAGCCAGAGTGCCCTCGTGTGTGCACAGGAGAGGAACAGCACCCCAGTGGAGGCTGCTTGGAGCAATTATTACACTAACAAGCCTTATTTGAGGAAAAAAACTCATTCATCATAGCAGGACGTCATTATCCCTGCGGACATTCCCAGCTCTGCAGGTATGGGACAGGAGGAACCACCCATTTCACTGCACCTTTCTGCAAATACACAACCACCAGAGAGCATTTTCCCCTCTTAGCCTGTTGTGAACCTTCCATAATCATTACTTCAAAATTCAGGCCAAAGTGACCAACATCAGCTGGAAGTTCATTTAGAAATTTAGAATATGCAGTGCCATGAAGGAAGGTTGTACAACATAACAGAGTGTGCACAGAGCCAATCCTGCCTGCAGTCCTGGTTACTCAGGACTGGAAAGAAAAGCCATCAAGTCTTACCTCTCTTCAGGAAATTCCTCCAAGTACTGTTCAACTCTGCTGTACAAAGGATAGAGTCCTTCAATATCCAGCATGTCAAGCATCTGAGCTTGAAGGGTTTTATAAAGGAGACAACCCCTTGGTAAACCAGAGCTTTCCAATTTGTGTTTACCTAGAAGAAAATGCATTTTAAAATAAGGCAGACACCAGTCTTAGCTTCAATTTGCCATTACATGTGCTTGTTTAAGATTACTTTTAATCCAGTCACAGGGAGGGGGAAACCTCAAAACACTTCAGTTTCCAAAACTGCAAGGTGCAGGTACTGACCTGCACATTTAAACAGCTCATCTTGGACTGCAGAATAAAACACCTGGTATTCAACTCTACAAACTACCAAAAAAAAAAACCCACCAAAACACACCCACATCCACTGCAATCTACTCATTTTGAGAGAAATTCCTCATCTGAGTTTGAAGCCACCACAAATTCACTTTGAACAGTATCAACTGCTGACAGAAAGTAACTCAGCATTTCAGCTGTGGGATCCTTTTTATACAGTATCAAGAATTGTGTTAGCTGTAATTTCTTTAAGACAGCTCCTTCTCCAGCACTACAACAATCCATGGGCAGTGAAAAAGGTCTTCCTCAAAAGCAGAGTAAGAAATGTGCTGTTTGTGGAGTTAAGATAACTGGCAGCATCTTGAATAATTAGAGCTTTACAGAACATATGCACTGAGGAATTAAAAACATTTACAGTTTTCCAACTCTCACTTCTCATTCCTTTTCCCTCTGGTATTCAGACCCCTCTTTACCAGGAGAAGAGCAGCTGAAGAAAAGAACATGAGCTGTGGCCTGGTGAGGGCTGACAGGAGGAGCAGGGAAAGGCAAAGTACAGGTGTTGTAAAAAACCAACCAGAGCAGCCCAACTTCATCAGATACAACATAAAATTCCACTCACCTGGAATACCTATGATTGTTATCAGTTTAAAATGCTATTTTCTTCCTTTTTTTTTCTCTAGCACGTTCCTGAATTTATTTTTACCCCTGTCACTAGATACAGTGCTGTAAGAGCTCACTACATCATCACATTATATTAACAACTATTACCTGACAACTACACAGCTCAGAACTCTTTTTTCAAATGCCACCAGAATCCCCCTGTTTCTATTGTCATATTTGTATTTCTACCCAAGAGACAAAGATCTGCATTGTTACATCAGCCAAGGCTCTCAGAAATCTGCTCTGGTAGAAAATATTCCTGCCCATGGCAGGGGGCTGGACTAGGTGCCTTGTTAAGATCCCTTCCAACCCACACCATTCTGAGATTCCACGAACACTAAATTATGGACAGTTTTTATAATATCATCCCTTACCATTTCTTACTAGCTCCTTATTAAAAGCACTTGCTTCACAGTAGCTTCTCCCTTGTGAAATGGGAACTGTCTTCATGTCACCTGCCCTGCAGGTGTCGGTGCTACTCAATAGCGCCGTGGTTATCACGTGAATTAATTCCTTAACAATTGTCCTTGTGCAGTGGGGGCCACTGACCAGCCCATTGGAAGGGAAAAAGAAAGGTTTTAAGTGACGAGCAAGTTCGTTCCAGTCAGAGACACAGTCTTGGTCATCCTTACAGCCATAAATTAGCTCCCCATTCTGCAACAAAAAAAAAGAAGCCTTTAGGCACGGCAGGAAGTCAAGTTATTCATACTGAGCTGCTCAGAGCACCACATTTAATATTTCAAGCACAGAAAAGTGTTATTACCTTAACAATCTGCATACAGACACACAACATTCCCAACCTCTTAAATATTTGTCCTCTTAAATCTAATTAGAACCTGCAGGTAACAACTCCTGAATGAAAACCAAAATCACTGTTTTAATCAAATTTACTTTCCCAACTTAATGATCTGTAAGGAATCAGAACAATACAGGTGAATGATACTTGGCACATTTTCCTATCACTTCTTTCTGAATAATTTCAGGAGTGAAAAGGCACCATGTGAAACACCCAGCCCAGACTGGCAAAGGGAAGGCAATGAAAGGAGACAGGTGTGACAGCCACCTGTACTAGTACAAAAAGAGGGTAGCTCGTAGAAGTTTCAGTAATTCAAATAGTTGATTTAATATTGGGAATAAATTGAAAGAATCTTGTTTCCTAGAATTAATCTGAAGATCTCCACAAATCATCAGTTACTGCTTCATATTTTTCCTACATGAGTGTCATGGAATGGCATTTTTTACTTCCTCAGTGAGGCCTGCTGTGCCTTGGGCCTGTGTCAGTGCTCTAACAGGAATCTAAGATGAAGTATTTGCAGCAACATGCCAAGTTCTCAATTTTCTTCTTACTGAAGGAGCACAGAGTTTTAAAACTGATCACCTCATCATGAGTCCTTTTCTATTAATTGTTCCTTAGTGATTCTTCCCCACTAATTCATTCCCCAGGGAATGGCCACGGCCCCAAGGCTGCCAGAGCTTCAGGAGCATTTGGAAAATGCTCTCAGCCTCGGGGTGGGGTTGTTAGGGTGTTCTGTGCAGGGCCAGGAGTTGGACTTTATAATGATAAAATTATTATTTCTCTGTCTTCACCTGAAATGTAACCAAAAACTTTCCCATTTCCTTCTCTTGATGGAGTCCAACAGTGATGGTCTGATCAGACAGGTGTGAATGAAGATCTTGACTGTTTAGATGCTCAAGTCAAATTGTTTAAAATCCAAAGCAAAAAAAGCAAGCAGAGATTTAACTCTTTACCTTAAATATTTTCAAGTTGTTCTGTGCCTCCTGTAATAAGCTCTTCAAAGCAAAGTGCATTCTTTGTTTATTTCTAGGGAAAACAAAATAAAGCCAAGAATGTTTTATCACAGCCTTTGGATGTTCACACCTGGCATAAGCACATGCACTGAGCACATTACTCACAATGAGATCATTGCAAAGGCAAAGTGAATTTCAGATCTGAGTACACTAAACAGCTCTTGGGTGCAACGTTATGCTGCAAAAGGCAGCTCTGATTGCTGAGATAGGTGTAAAGGGGGAGACAGCACCAGATCTAATCACTGTAAAGGTCCAGACAAGCCAGCATTGATCATAATACCTCAGTGAAAGGCAAAGTAATCCAAGCAAGAAATCTGTAATGCTGACTTTTTTTTTTTTTGGGGGGGGG